>JAJJWW010006531.1:0-86001 GCA_023531295.1 Papaver armeniacum | reverse complement strand
GTCAACAAATGTTACTTAGTCTCTTAGAGCAACCTGCAGCCATGCGAGTATAACCAAAGACCAAAGAGGGAAAAAAAGATCAAAATTTGGGTTTAGTCTGGTGTGTGACGCTACGGGTGGAAGACTAAATTTGGTGGAGCGTACACTATACGTTCGCGTGGTGTGGGGCATGAGGTATATGTTCGCCTGGTGTGGGGGAGATTCTGAAAATGTTAAAAAAAAAAAAAAAAAAAAACAATGGGGCGGAGGTATAATCCACGCCCCATCTAAAGTGATTAAAAACCAAGAATGGGGCGGAGGTATAAACCACGCCCCATGCAAAAAAAAAATATATATATATATATATATATGTATGGGGCGGAGGTAGAGGTGTAAAACGTCTGCGCCAAGACAACCTTGACAAGCACAAGTCGCGTGCCATGTGTCAAACAAGCTACGTACCAGCGATTTAAATGCGTGTTGTGTCGTCTCTTTGTGCTTTACTAGTCAAAAGCTAGGCACAAAGATGTTCTTTACAGACACAGCACGAATAAACGTGTCGTCTTTGTCTTGCCGTCTTTACACGTGATACAAACAATTTGAAATCATTTAATGTATACATTAAGTCGGACATTATCACAAGAATTTAATTAGACAACATATCATTTGAAATTATTTCAATTAAAATTAATAAGTTTATTCAATAAAAAGAAATAGCACATCAAATATAAAATTGGGTTATTGTCATGTAAATTAATGTTCTAGTTAAATATAGGTGATTTACATTATAACAACGATATTGAAATAATTTTTCCAAATATTAAGGTATTATATGTGTTGTTATAAATAAGCCAACATAAAATGTTAAAAATTAGCTAGAATAGTGACTCTTTTGTGAAATATACAAAAAATGTGATGTATTATGCCTTGTTATATGGTGTATTTGTATATGTTATGACGTGCTCTCTTAACGTGCCGTGCTGGGATGGGCCACGTGCTTATCTGTGCCGCGTGATGTGTTGTGCTACTGTGCCAATTAGTCAAATCCGGACGTCCCCATTTAACTAACGTGTTGTACCGTCTTTGAGCTAAGTCACGTCTTTGAATTCAGGCTTTTGCTCAAATTTTAGCGTCTTTGTCTTTGTGGTCATACTCGTCTGCTTTGTTAATTTACACCTCTAGGCGGAGGTATAAACCACGCCCCACACCGGGTGTGGACTATACGTTCGCCTGGTGTGGGGCGTAGATTATATATCCGTCTGGTGGTGGGGCGTGGACTATACGACCGCTCGACTATATTTGGGTTTAGTCTTTGGTCCAGACCAAATATAGTCTGGGATTTAGTCGATAATCGGGGTTTAGTCGATAGTACGTCCCACTACGTCTCGTCCATTTACCAAATATTTGAGTTTAGTCGCCCACTGTGGTTGCTCTTAGGGTTTGAAAACGAGTTGACTAGTGAAGGCAATTATCTATACATGGCTTCGCCCCGGTCTAGGGAAGGGATGCACTTGGCAGCTGTGTGCTTTAAGGAAAAATATATAAAGAACAAAAAGAAACTTAGATGCACTTGCTACTAGGAGACCAACGGCTCTACTCTAGTACATGGTCTGCCATAGCTGAACGACTCATGGTCCATTCAGAAACTTAGATGCACTTGCAAAAGTAACTTTACACCTTTCTGAACTTGATCATGGATTTTCGCATCCACCGATGAACATTACGCTTAGACAACAGTGTGTGCCATTGTTTTGAGCATATCCTGTAGTAACAGCTGCACCTATGATGATATACATCCGATGTAAATAGCATAACAACCGTATCTTCTGTTGAGTGTTTAATCGAGCTTGAATTGAAGGTCCATCATGGGGTTAGGCTGGAGGTGTTTGACTTTGACGTATAAATCTGACTCACTTGGGTCATCTGGAGCTGAATTATCTAGGCTTTATTCAGTAGTGCAAGCCCAATTCTCAAAATTGGAAGAAAAGAAATTTTATAACCCCGCCCGAATGGGTGCTCACAAAAAGAATTTACTTGAGTTTGAAATTTGTTAGTATCATTTCCTTTATCGATAAACACTGGGAAAATTCGCACAGTATGGGGCAATTCAAGAGAAAATTAGTGAAAATATGAATAGTTAGGGTTTAACAGACAGCTGACTGGAGAGGGCAATCACCCCATATAGGGCTTTATCCCTGCTTGGGCCCTGGATGGTGGATGCACTTTGCAGCAGTGTCCTCATAAGGTAAAACATCTAAAACTTAGGATTTTTGTTCGAGGGAGAGCAAAAATGGATTTGAGGAGAGCGGAAATTATAATTGGCTCGCTAACTAGGACCTAGTCGATATATTTTTCTAACTCAGACCAAACTAACCTTATTAAACTAATTAACCACACACAAGTCCCACACTCTCCCATCTCCCGAATCAGCTGAATACTTGCTTATTTGTTGTCCTGTTTCAGTAACCACCTGGAACAACCTCTTCAATCGCCTTTCATCAAACCAACCCCTTTTGCAACTCCCCATCCACATTAAATAATCAAACAACCATGTCACAAATTCTATAAGAATTTGTCCCTCAATCTTCAATCACGGCATATTGTTTCCTATTATATGGAATCTTTGGACATCCAGAAATGATCTCATTTTCAAACAATGCCATACTCCTTCAGAAGACATAATGTCAAGATCTTTGACACGACAACAATAATTTTAATGGGAAAAAAAGATATCACCCCCAGTTCTCCCTGGGGAATCACCCTCCAGAATTGAATCAACCAATATTAGATCAACAACAAAAATGATTCTGTACGATGGTCCAAACCAGAATCAGATTAGATAAGAATCAACATTGATGGTGCTGCTAGGGGTCACCCAGGAATGTAAGGAGCAGGTTTCATTTGCAGGGATTCGAACACGCGTACACGGATGGCTTATGCTCAACCTTTAGGAATAACTACTGCGCTAAGGGCCGAAATGTGGGCAACATTAATTGCAACTAGGACAACAATGGAGAGACAATGGAATGGACAAAAGTTCAATTTGAGACTGATTCAGAAAATCTCATTGCTTCATAAAATCGTCAATTGAAGCTCCTTGGTATATCTCTGGAATTGTTGACCAAATTAAACAAAGAATGCGACAAATCCCTCAGTGCGATATACATCCAACTATAGAGAAGGGAATCAGCGTGAACAATCTAACAAATTATGCACGAAGCCAAAGCGGAAATCTTTCAACATTAATCTGGGACCATGCAACTCCATCTTTTATTAACCAAATTCTATCAAATGACTCTCTGTGTACTAGATACCCACGTGTAATAGCAATTTAGGTTTGTTTTATTTATCTTCATGCTTAAAAAAAAATCAAAAAAATCAAAATGTCAGAGGCGGGCCTGACTTTACCACTGTACTATAGTGACATCGGCTTTACACCTTTAACTTGATGATGAATGTTTGTATCCATCGATGAACATTACGATTTTGACTATAATGTGTGCCATTGTTTTGCAATATTGTGTGGGTGTTTGAAGAAGGAACTTAAGATTGGTGATCAAACTTGAAACATCAGTAGGGATTTTTTTTTTTTTTTAAAGCATGATTTTATTGTACTAATAAGAGATTGTTACATGAGGGTATATAATACCCCAAGATTCATCAGATACAATTTGAATGGTAACCCAAGAATCAGCAGCAACATGATATTAGAGCAGGATAGCAGTCTTCGAATCAGAGTTGCATCAAGGGCGAATGTTGGAGTCGACGGTCGAAAGGCCTTCGATCAATGCTTTCCACAAGAAAAGATGTACTTTTGATGCACACGATAGTGTCCACGGGAGTTTAGTTGGTGATAGAGTTGTTCGATGCAATTGGTTGAAATCACTAGTCACGCCTTTGAATCTTGATGCTGTAGTGAACTGCCTGATTGATATCCAAATACTTCTTTGTTTCTCGACTTGATCCATAACTTAGAATTGAGCTTTTAGTTCTGAATGAGTCTTGTAGTAAAATCCAATGTCCGGCATTTAAGGATTAAAGCTAAAAGTGCTACCGCTTTTACAAAGGATACTAAAGACCGAAATAAAGTTATACTAGGAAATACATACTTCACTATATTGAACTAGTTAAAGAAAACTATAAAAGAAATACAAGTTCGCTTGAAGTGTAAAAAACAAAAACTAGAAAACTTGAGAAGTAGAGTCGATCGAGTTCACCGGCCCATTCGAACATCAATTAGGATATTGGTTTCTATTGAGATATGGGTTAATTGAAGCTGTGAAATTCTTATGTTTTCAGAGCCCAAGGAATCCAACCTGTAGTTGCAGGATTTCCTACAACTACACCCCTACAAGATTACACAATTATCCCATCAAAATTCACAATCAATTATCAAAGTTTTATTTATTTTTCTGAAGAATCTTACAAGAATCCTAGGAGTACAAAGAAATCAAAATAGTTGTAGACTTTCTCTCTCCTATTTTTTCTCTCCAACTTCTCTCAGTCAGATCCCCCTTTCTATAATCTTCTTGGTCCTTTATATAGGATATTACATAGTGGATGACAGCTAAGACAACCTTTATTTTCGGATCTGGTCTGCGTCATTCTCGCAAGCTTACAAGAGAGTTCTTCGCAAGTTAACTTCAATCTCGCAAAATCTTCACACTTTCCTCATGATTAGGCTAACTTCATTCGCTACATCACTTTTTTAACATTCTGCGACGGCCTTCGCAAACATCTTCACACTTTTAGTTAAAACTTCGCTGAGACATAATTGTTGCGAGATTCTGCTCCTACATCTTGCCTCTTCTCATGTCTTCTCTGTGAAGACGCACTTTAGGTAATAGGTCTTCCCCTACAATGACGCACTTTAGGTCTTACTTTTTCCTCTTGCGAAATTTTATTCGTGAACTAGGGTGTACGCCAAAGTTGGGTGCCTTTGTCTTTTTTGTTCATTCTTTTATTTTCTTTTATTTTCTTTTGTAAAAGTCATTAATTCTGCGAAATTATCGCATATCTTCATTCTATGAGTATAATTTCTGCGAAATTAACGCATGTCTTCATTCTCATTGCTGCAATTTCTTATTTTGTTTTTTTTAATCAGTAAAAGATACTTTTCAAATACATCTTTTGCATTCAACTTTGTTTCTTTCTATGCTAAATTTCATCAATTTCAATCTCATTTCACATTTTAAGTTTCTTACCTTTGTTACCTTGTGTTTGTGCTTCTTTGAGTTCTCGCACACTATTGATGATTTCATTTCGCAGGATACTCTTTTCTTGTTCTGTGCTGTCACTATCACTTATACCGTATTTTCGCAGATATTTTTCGTTATACACTGTAGTTTTCTCTCCTTCTAGTTCATACTTTCCTTCTTTGAGCACCTTTGTTACTGTGTAAGGACCTTCCCACCTGTTCGCAAGATCATCTCCACCATCTCTCTGTATAATAGGTTGTAAAAGTAATACCAGTTCTCCTTTGCGAAATACTCGCCGATTTTCATTTTCAACAATCATTGCTTTCGCAGCAATCCCTTCTCTACCATGTTCCACTGCGTCTACCATCAATCGTTCGCCTCTTTGCTTTTCTCTGACATTGTGCTTCCAATTGATCTTGTTAGTTACTCTCTCTTCACATTTCTCTACATCAATTGCATGACATTTTCTCCCATCAATCCAATATCCTCTTATGATTCCGACACCACTAGGATGAGGAAACTTAATGCATTGATGGAAGGTTGAGGCTACTCCCAGAATTCCGTGCATTGATAGGTGTTGTAAAACACCTAATTTACTATCTAGTAGTTACGCTTTCTTTGCTATTTTTCTGGTGAATTATGTACTTTATGCGTGTTTCTGAGTTATTAGGTACTCTGGAGTCCTTGGGAGCAAAAGAAGGAGAAAATGTTCTTTTGGAGCGTTAAGGAAACACGATCCAAAACACTCATGAGTTATGCTCGGAACAGGTGATGTTGCGCAAGGAGGGGTGAAGGATATAGTGTCGGTTTGCTGAGACTGACAGGCTAATTGATACATGGATAGCCCTTATCAGAATTCTTGGTGCCTTAAGTAATCTAAATCATTACTAATCTCTAAAAACAAGAGAATGTCTTTCTATTCTCCATCATTGAACTATATAACTCAGAGACGAATTGAGCTATGGCGGCACCGTTTTATCAGAGAGATTGAGATGCAGGAGGAGGTAGCTATTGTGTTGGAAGAAGTTGTAATGGGTTGTGGCCATGACTGAGATGGAAGAAGGAGTGCTGCTCGAGTTCAGGAAGGAATTGATGGAGGAAACTAAGAGTTAAAATGAAGAATGTCAAGCTCTCTGGTGGTGTTAGAATTAATGGAAATTAGAGTTTGTAGTGGTGAATCGGTGGGAAATTGGGGTTTTCACTACAACTGGTGGTTATGTTCAACCAAGGAATTAGAAGGGGATCTGGTGAAGTTAGGGTTTCCGGTGATTTTGTTGATACTATCGATTGAGGATGATGGAGGAATGTATGTTGAAGATAATGGTCGATTAACGGTGGGTTTGAGGTGAATATGTGTATCACAGAAGGATTGGCTCGAAGTAATGGTGGTTGAACGATGAATTGAAGAACTGAGCAGGTGGTCTGATGATTCTGAGATGTATGGTGTTATGGCTCTGAGATGGAATTGCAGGCATGAGTTCAGGTGAAGCAATGGTATGGCTGGTGTTTGTGTGGCCTGTAGTGGTGCTGCTATGAGGATGTGCTGCAATGAAAGTTGCATAGTTGATGGAGTTATTGGTGTTGTGGTTTGTGCCTGAGGAGATGATGAACATTTGAACTGGAAACACTGGAATTGCAGGAGAGTGCTGCTGCCATGAGAAGAATTGTGTGTGTTTATTGGCAAGATGGAAATGGCCTGAGCCACTCAGCTCACTCAGCTGATTCAGGTCTGACTCTGACCTGACTTACCCTGACTCTCCCTGACTCGGTCTGACCGAGTTGACCCGCCGAGCTGACTAGTTGACCCGTGTTGACCCGTTGACCGGTGACCGGGCGGACTTTGCCGGTCACCTGAGGTACTTTCCGGCGACTATTCCTGCCTGATTCCGGCCATAATCCCAGTTTTCCGGCGAGCGTTTTTGGGACAAAATTTCTACATGGGTTTCTCTCACTTGTGGGCCGGGTGAATTTCCAACTAATGGACTTTGAAGACAAAACCTAGTTTTGGAAGGAGTGGAGCTATAAAAGAGAAGACTTTTCTCAAATCTAATATCTATCTTTTCTATTCTTTTTCTTCTACTTTGTTCTAGGGTTTAGAAACATGAAATTTCTCTTTCTTCTTGTGATGAACTCCTTGAATATGAGTACCTAAGTTTATTATTGGTTATGGAATAAGTTGAATTTCCAAACATGAGTTTTTGTGCAATAAATTAGTTTTCTCTCATATTATCGTTTATGATTCACCATGAATATTGTTACATGATTTGAATGCTTGTTAGTCGGGTCGCGAATCGATTGATTTTGCTTTCATCTTTATTGCTAGATTAGGGGTTATTATACGCAAAAGTGATAATTCGGATTGCAAGTAGCATAAATATGATTATAGTTTGTAGTGATATATTCTTATGATCATATGTGAACCATAACCTTTGTTAAATCGGATTAGTGCGCTTTCCACGTTCGATTGCTTTGATTGGCCTGATTTCATAGAACTTAAGGGAATTAAACTTGATTAGTGCTTTTACACGTTAGGTTGTTCCTTTAGGTAGAATTCATATTCGCATCTTTTAATGTGTTTGTTGATGACATGAGGAGATTTGCGGGATATTCTTGCGATCAAGGTATTCTAGGGTCTTTGATAAAAGTTGAGATTAAAATATCAATTCTAGTTATTGTGGTGAAACCATGTTTGTGAATGAAAACGAAATCCATGACCAATACTTTCTTATCCTTGATTTTATTTGTTTACTTTGCTTTATTTGTTTTTATTTAGTTTATTACATAAAAATCACAAAACTACCGGTGTTAATTATAGGGAACCTAAACAATTTGACAACCTAGACCTCTCTTGGGGATCGATCCTTTCTTGCCCTTGCTATATTTATATTTTGAGTAGTAAGAAAGTGTAATTATATTTTTGACGCTTACGACCGCGGTCAAATTTTGGCGCCGTTGCCGGGGAGGCAGCGGTTGTTAATTGCTTTTGGTTTCTTATTTTTGTATTTAGTTTTTTGTTTTATTTTTTGTTTTATTTTCTGGGTTTTAACCTTGGTTTGAGAATTATTTCAGGTGCTTATTTCTATGGAAGGAGCATATTGGAGCAATCAATACGGGTTTCAACCTCAACAATGTGATAACTACCAATTCCATGGGTATAATCAAAACCAATTCATTGGTTATGACCAATATTCCATGGAACCTTATGGTTTTCCTCAACAACCTTATGGCGGGTATGTGTGTGAACAACCACAAGGATGGGAGGATTCTTATGCTCGTGAACAAAAAGTCTCTAACTTTATAGACAAAGTTTCCACCTTTTTTACAAGAGGAATTTCAAAAAGCAAGAGAGACTACAAACGAGCAACTCCAAGAACTTCGTGAAGGTATGACTATCTTGCGAAGAGGCATTGATCAATACAAGGAAGATATGGATAATTCTAATGTGCATATGGTTTGTGATGAATATTTGATTGATGCTAATGTTGAAAAGGCCAATCCTTGGGCACTTTCGTGGATAATTGTGTAGTTAACTCAACTCTTGATCGTAATAATGATCATTCACCTATTCAAAAGGATGAGTTAGAGATTAGCAACACTAAATTCAGCGAGGAACAATCTTATGTTGACTATGATAGTGACGGTGATTATGATACATTGCTTGAAACAACTCATGGTGACATCTCCGAGGAGTCTTTTTGGGATCAAGATAAAGATGAAGAGGAATATGTCGACACTTGTGTAGATTACTCAAGCATTGATCTTAATAATGATCAAGAGCCTATTCAAAGGGTGGAGCTTGAGGATGATGCATTTTTGAGTGTTCTAAAAAAGTTTCTTATGATAAAATTTGGATCCACAAAAGAGTATGTGCCTTACAATAAAAAGGAGGAATATGTTGAGAATGAGACCGTTATGACCAATATTGTGGAAGACCCAATTGAACTTGTGCATGATTGTAATGATGATGTTTATGTCGAGACTATGGTTAAAGGCTAAACGGACGAAGAATGGTTGCAAGGTTTGATAGAGGACCATGATATACAAGAGGTGAATAATTCACTTGAGTTTTTCAAGGATGAAGAGGATTCCGTGATACAAGAGATTGTGCAAGGTTTATCTAACCCTTTGCCTATTGTTTCTTCTCCTTTACCTCTTATTGGTTTGAATGTATGTGCTTCGAGAGTATTGTTGAATGACTTTGTTTCTCGTTTTCCGCCATTAGAGAAACTTGATTCTCATACTATGCGAGGTTATGGAACAAGAAACCGTGGATTTACCCAGACTTCTATATTCTTTATACACTTCCATGTGTGGACAAGAATAAGTGTGGGGGATGCTTTTATCGGTTCATAGCTTCACTTTTGCTTTAGATTACTAATATTTGTGCGAAGCTAGTGTTTGAAAATGTGTTCTATGGAAGGATCCCAACTTTTCAGATTATTGGTGTATGGGGAATGAATCTTACAAGAAGCTAAGTCGAGTAGTCGACTTTAAAACAAGCGCTAAGTGGGAGGCAACCCACCGGTTTTGTATCTTTATCCTTATCTTTTTACTTTTATGCATTTGCTTTTATCTTTATTTTCTTTGTTTTTGCATATTATTTGCGAATTTCCCACCTTGACTTTCTTTGACGATTCAATTTTACATTGAGGACAATGTAAAGTTTAAGTGTGGGGAGCATTTATATGTTTTAGTTTGTTTTATGCCTTTAAAAAAAAAAAAAAAATAGAAAAAGAAAAACCAAGAAAAAATTGTGCTTTTGAACTCCGAAATCTAGAAACTTGTGCCTTTAGGATGACACCATTAGTGGATGGAACCATTTTGAGTGCAGGAGTTGAGGAACCGATTAACTAAAAGGGACGAATATAGCTAAGAAATCACAAATTAACATGATAGTTGTTACCATATCTCGGAATATCACCATATCACATTCTATTTTTATTTTTCCATATTTATCTATTGTTCTCTAAGTGCTTTGGTGGGTCACTAAACATCGACGTGTTATTACGCACTAGGATGAAATAGAGTGATTGAGTTACTAGAAAAGAAAAAAATGATGAAAAATATATATCAATAAAAAAAAAAAAAAAAGAAAAGAAAATAAAAAAAAAGGACCGATCAATTAGACCAAAACGGAATAAAAAGACACTTGGGAATAGCAGTATGTGTGAAACGTAGTCCCTGTCTCCGTCGCCTAAACAAGCGTGGAATGCAGGATCCAAGGCAACTATCATATATGTGTTGACAAGGAAGCATGCGCTTGGATCCAAAAGATCTAATCATGCTGTCTAAAAAAGAAGAGAATTGGATCCAGTTTGATCAATCTTATAAAAAAAGAAAGAAAAAAAGAAGAAATTATTATTGTGTTGAATAAAGTCACTCTTGGTTCCCTTATATGCCAATTGATTTGATGTAGCATTCAAAGACAAGTAGCTCAATCCAATAGGATTAGGTTCATCTTAGCAAGTGACCTTCGGCAGATATATGGGAAACATCGAACACTTGTGAATATTCGCCAACATTTACATCTATATCCATCTTCTTAATCTTTTCATTGTGATTGTGGTTTGTTAGTTTTGAGTATTGTAGCTTGTCTGCTAATTAGAGTTTATTTACTAATAATTGAATTGAATTTGCAAGGTACCTCCTCCCTCAGTAGTCACTTTGGATTCGTTCATTGATTTGTTAGACGGAGTTTGAAATATAGGTTTTGTAGGTATATCTCTAGTAAACCTTCACGAGACTATAACTGATCCACTAGGGACACCTAGGGGTTTAAAGGCTTGTTATTTATGCTAAAATTAACCGTAGCCTCGACGACACGGAGTTGTTGTATTTTATTGTTTTGTTTGATTTGCTCGAGGACTAGCAAAGTCTAAGTGTGGGGGAATCGATAGGTGTTGTAAAACACCTAATTTACTATCTAGTAGTTACGCTTTCTTTGCTATTTTTCTGGTGAATTATGTACTTTATGCGTGTTTCTGAGTTATTAGGTACTCTGGAGTCCTTGGGAGCAAAAGAAGGAGAAAATGTTCTTTTGGAGCGTTAAGGAAACACAGTCCAAAACACTGGCGAGTTATGCTCGGAACCAGGCTGATGTTGCGCAAGGAGGGTGAAGGATATAGTGTCGGTTTTACTTTGAGACCGGGAGCGGGCTAATTGATACATGGATAGCCCTTATCTGGAATTCTTGGTGCCTTAAGTAATCTAAATCATTACTAATCTCTAAAAACAAGAGAATGTCTTTCTATTCTCCATCATTGAACTATATAACTTTCGAGAGGCAGTTGGCGCTATGGCGACCGTTTTATCAGAGAGATTGAGATGCAGGAGGAGGTAGCTATTGTGTTGGAAGAAGTTGTAATGGGTTGTGGCCATGACTGAGATGGAAGAAGGAGTGTTGCTCGAGTTCAAGGAAGGAATTTATGGAGGAAACTAAGAGTTAAAATGAAGAATGAGAAGCTCTCTGGTGGTGTTAGAATTAATGGAAATTAGGGTTTGTAGTGGTGAATCGGTGGGAAATTGGGGTTTTCACTACAACTGGTGGTTATGTTCAACCAAGGAATTAGAAGGGGATCTGGTGAAGTTAGGGTTTCCGGTGATTTTGTTGATACTATCGATTGAGGATGATGGAGGAATGTATGTTGAAGATAATGGTCGATTAACGGTGGGTTTGAGGTGAATATGTGTATCACAGAAGGATTGGCTCGAAGTAATGGTGGTTGAAAGATGAATTGAAGAACTGAGCAGGTGGTCTGATGATTCTGAGATGTATGGTGTTATGGCTCTGAGATGGAATTGCAGGCATGAGTTCAGGTGAAGCAATGGTATGGCTGGTGTTTGTGTGGCCTGTAGTGGTGCTGCTATGAGGCTGTGCTGCAATGAAAGTTGCATAGTTGATGGAGTTATTGGTGCTGTGGTTTGTGCCTGAGGAGATGATGAACATTTGAACTGGAAACACTGGAATTGCAGGAGAGTGCTGCTGCCATGAGAAGAATTGTGTGTGTTTATTGGCAAGATGGAAATGGCCTGAGCCACTCAGCTCACTCGGTGTGATTCGGTCCGACTACGACTGACTTACCGACTCTCCCGACTCCTCGGTCGACCGAGTTGACACTTGGTGACTAGTTGACCCGTGTTGACCCGTTGGCCGGTGACCGGGCGGACTTTCTTGCAGTCACTGAGGTACTTTCCGCGACTATTCACGCTGCTGATTAAGCCATAATCCCATTTTCAATGAGCGTTTTGGGACAAAATTTCTACATGGGTTTCTCTCACTTGTGGGCCGGGTGAATTTCCAACTAATGGACTTTGAAGACAAAACCTAGTTTTGGAAGGAGTGGAGCTATAAAAGAGAAGACTTTTCTCAAATCTAATATCTATCTTTTCTATTCTTTTTCTTCTACTTTGTTCTAGGGTTTAGAAACATGAAATTTCTCTTTCTTCTTGTGATGAACTCCTTGAATATGAGTACCTAAGTTTATTATTGGTTATGGAATAAGTTGAATTTCCAAACATGAGTTTTTGTGCAATAAATTAGTTTTCTCTCATATTATCGTTTATGATTCACCATGAATATTGTTACATGATTTGAATGCTTGTTAGTCGAGTCGCGAATCGATTGATTTTGCTTTCATCTTTATTGCTAGATTAGGGTTATTATACGCAAAAGTGATAATTCCGGATTGCAAGTAGCATAAATATGATTATAGTTTGTAGTGATATATTCTTATGATCATATGTGAACCATAACCTTTGTTAAATCGGATTAGTGCGCTTTCCACGTTCGATTGCTTTGATTGGCCTGATTTCATAGAACTTAAGGGAATTAAACTTGATTAGTGCTTTTACACGTTAGGTTGTTCCTTTAGGTAGAATTCATATTCGCATCTTTTAATGTGTTTGTTGATGACATGAGGAGATTTGCGGGATATTCTTGCGATCAAGGTATTCTAGGGTCTTTGATAAAAGTTGAGATTAAAATATCAATTCTAGTTATTGTGGTGAAACCATGTTTGTGAATGAAAACGAAATCCATGACCAATACTTTCTTATCCTTGATTTTATTTGTTTACTTTGCTTTATTTGTTTTTATTTAGTTTATTACATAAAAATCACAAAACTACTGTGTTAATTATAGGGAAACTAAGCAATTTGACAACCTAGACCTCTCTGTGGGATCGATCCTTTCTTGCCCTTGCTATATTTATATTTTGAGTAGTAAGAAAGTGTAATTATATTTTTGACGCTTACGACCGCGGTCATGCATCCAAGGTAGGCCAATCAGTGCATTGTATGGTGACTCTACATCAACAACACAGAACAGAATTTCGGAAGATAATCCCTTCAAAGGAATTCGCATGGTAATCTCTCCCTTGGGTTTGTTCGCAGTACCATTAAAGCCATAAATCTTGTAAGTCGAAGGTATCAAATCCTCATCCTTTCCTCCCATAGTTTTGTAAGTATGATAAAATAGAATATCTACAGAACTTCCAGTATCAATCAACATTCTATTGATCGCCCACGAATCCTCAGCTTCATCATCTTCATAATCACTTGGCTTCGGGTTGATCTCTAACTTTACCACCAAGGGATTATCATGCATTTCTCCACCTTCTGGGGAATCTCTTCTTGTAAAGGAAATAGACTGCTTTCATGCCATTCTTTTAGTAGAGAGACTTTCACAATGTTCATAATTTCTCTACCATCAATATCTCTTTATAGAATACTACGCTTAGAACGTTATCATGAAAATCCTCTACTGATTTGTATGAGTGTACAATAGAATTGCAGAATAAATTTTTTGTTTTCGATCCGACTTCAATTAAAAAAATATCTTCTCTTTTTGCTGCATTTGCTCTGTGATCTTCTAGTGGTGGTGGCAGTGGTAAGGGTTGTGGTTGTCTTATCAAAAAGTGGTTCAACTTGCCTTGGTCTATCATTCTAAGGATAATTCTCTTTATATCTCTGCAATCATTTGTCGAATGTCCATGGAATTGATGATATGAACAGAATTCCTGGCTTCTGTAGGTTGGTGGTGGCTCCTTCCCCATGTTCCAAGGTGATGGGATGTTTTCCATCAAAATTATGGCTTCCCATATCTTTTCCACACTAGCATTTAGAGGAGGCATTATTATTTTTTCCCATATTACCCTGTTAAATCCTTGTCCCCTTTGATAATTATTCTTATGTCCTCCATAAGTTTCTTGGGGTTGGTCAAGTCTGTGAATCTTGTTATTTTCGCCACGATTATAGAACCTCCTTACTTTCTCGAACTCTTCTTGATCATGACTTCCCATCGCAACCAACTTTTGTTGATTTTCGATCACCATTTTTCATTGTGGATCTTGCGAAGCATTCGCAACTGTGTTTGTTAATTTTGGCAATAAGCTTGGATTCGCTATTTTTGAGCTTGTATTCGCAACTGGGTACGACTCCATCTCACTTTGTTTTTCCTCTAGAGAAATGTATTCCTCTTGGAACTATCGCAAATCGGTCATTGTGATAGTATTCTTGATTCTAAATATTAGAACATACAGCAAATTTGTTGCGAATATTGCATTAATGAATGATAAAATAAGGTATCTTTCATCCAGACGGCCAGCCATGTTACTACACATTTTTTTCCACCTCATAGTTAGATTTTTCAAACTTTCGCCAACTCTTTGTTTCAGTCCAAATATATCTTCGATGCCGGGACGCAATGAGTTGTTACTTATGTAAGCTCCTAAGAACATCGTTTGCAATTGATTGAAAGATGTTATGGTATCCTTTGGCAGTCCTTCAAAACATTTTAACGCCTCTCCCATCGGGCTTGATGAAAATTATTTGCACAACACAGCGTCATGGTTCTCCCATTGCAACATGTATCTCACATAAGCTTTGATATGTTTGAGGGCACAAGTTGCCCCATCGAAGATGCTAGTTAATGCAGGCAAATTACATTTTGGCGGTATTCCTCTCAATTGTACTTCTTGTGTAAATGGCGTTTTCGCAGCTTCCTCTATTGCTTCATCCAACTGTCTCCTGCCTCCTGCCTCCTGCCTCCTTCTCTTCTGTTATTGAGCATTCCCCTCATCTCTCCCATTTCTCTTAAGATTTGTTCATACGTGCCTAAACCTTGGTCCATTGGTCTCTTTAACCTTGCTTCTCTTCTCCTGCGTTCATGTATATCTTGCCTTGTGGAATTTTGTGTTTTCTCTTCATCCCCTTCTTCTCGTCTTCCTCTGCGGTCTTCTCTTTCATCCCTTTCATGTATTCGCACATGATTGTGTCTTTCATCTTCTCCTCTGCGTCCTAATTAATTCATCGCTACTTCTCTTTCTCTCCTTTCAATACTTCCTCGTGTTCTATCTACTTCTTCATTAATATTATCATTGTTGCGGTATCGTTCGCGCCTTCTTTCCCGGTTATCATCATTTTTCTGGCGTATAGCCTCCTGAAACTCTTGTTCTTCAATTTCCGCCCTCCTTCTTTCTCTTTCGCAAGCTATATGTGTTTGTTCGGCATTTCGCATCTCAATCTCATCCTCAACTGTTTGTCGATTCCTTTGCACTTCTCTCCCATATAATATCCTTCTTCCTTCCTCCGGTTTTCTTCGCCATCTTGATTATTTCGTTCATGACGTTGCTCATACCTCTGATCTCTATCGTTTTGTTCAATATGATAATTTTCTCCACGTTGAATGTAACGATCTTAAGCTATTTCTCTCTCTTCACGATGTCCATCACCAAGATTCTGCACATCTTCTTGAATATCCTCAACAACACCTACTTCAAGCGAGTCTCGTCTTGCTTCTCTTCTAATTGATCTTGAATTTGATCTTGTATTACTTCTCGACCTTGTATTTTGTAGTCTTATATTTTCCATTCTCAACTCACGGTTTTTGATGAGTGCCAAATATTGCATATTTATACATCTATTTATTGGCATTTAACTCATCTTTGGTGTTCAGAAATCAGATATTATCCCAGATTCTGTATTTTCTTTGTTTTCAAGAATAAATATTTGTACTAATTAATTTTGTGTTTTTTAGGTAATAAATAAAGCTCGGAGAAATTGAGGAGCCAAAAGAAGCGAAGAATTGAGGGCAAGCGTCTATGGAACAAAAGCCAAAGCCCGCGCGCGCATCAGGAGCAAACCATTTACAAGACATGGGCCCAAGCTATCCAAGACCCGCGACCCGGATCCGAGCCCGTCCACTCCAAGCCGTTGAGATCTCTCCCAGCTACATCCTACGGTCGCTCCATCACTCACATCATTTCTCGATGCCTCCGCTCAACACCAAATCACCCTAATCCTCCCTCGGCCGTTCAGATCTCACTCGCCACATCCAACGCTCGCTTCAGCTGGCGCATCACTCCTTGCTACTCCTGCCTCACACCGAATTGCCATATACCTATACCCATTCGACCAAACCTATTTTCTCTTCCATCTTCTCTTTCTTCTCTGCAGAGAAAACCATCTTCTCCTCCCTCTCCCCGACCATACCTGTTGCAGTCTCCACCTCCATCACCTCCTGACACAGCAACAACCATCCCTGCAACATCCGCACCACCTTCTCCACCTCTCTAGATCTAGACATCTCTTTCTTAGCTTCTACCATAACCCTAGAAGCTAAATCAGAGATAACTAGAGCTAGGGTTCACCAACAACCCATGCATGGAGTTCTCAGAGCCGATTGAACAGAGCTGACAATGATTTAGAGGGTATATGAAAGGGTATGCATTAATTTCTATTTTGAAGTGAATTAGGGTTTGGATTTTTCTATGTATAAATAGAATTCAGTTTGTGGGTGTTTGAACTTATGCAGGTTGGCAGAGCACCATAGTAGTTTAATTTGTGTTTTAGTTATGTTAAGTAATTTTCCAGGGTGTTAATGAAACCCCGATTATATTATCAAGCATGTTTATCCTTGGTTATGTTTTTATCTGAATTACATTATGCTAGGATTAGTAAGTGATTGAGGAAGCTAATGAACTTTGTGATGAGTATGTCTTAAGAAGACGACTCATACTAGGGGTTAATTAGCAAAATCATTCAACAAACATCCCTTTTAGACTTTCATGGAAAGCTCAAGAACATAGCTTAGGTTGCATTACCTTAGCATAAGAACAGGTGGTGGAAAAAATCACCCTGGTAGCTTCCAATTAGTTACAACTTATTTCTTACCTTAGTTTAGAGTCACCATTCCAATCTCAGTCGCTTCGACACACAACAAACCCATCTTTGTGTTACATTCACCTGAAATCAGTAAGTAGTAAGCCTTTAGATCAATTCTCAGCACCACAAGTCTCTGTGGTTCGACCCGTATTTGCCCTGTCTTACAAACTAGACACCGTGCACTTGCGGTTTAACATGTAGGCAAAAACAAACCACTTCTAAAGCCTACCAAGTTTTTGGCGCCGCTGCCGGGGACTTGGCGTGTGCCCTGTCGATTGTTGGCTTATCTTCACTGAATTCTACTCACCCTGTATATACATGCTTGGTATTGCTTCTTCTAACCCTTTAATTATTGTAACTTAGCATACTAGCTGTTAGTCCTAACTGTTAGTTGTTTTTTTTCTTCTTAACTGTTAGCATATTAGCCCTTTAATTATTGTAACTTAGTATATCATTGCATTTACCTGTTAGTTTCTTTCTCTGCATTGCATCCTCTTTTTATATTACATCATTGCACTTTTGTTTTCTTTATACGCATATTCCATTACTTCTTTAATTGTATCTTAGTTGATTGTATACCTGCATATCTGCATGTTCTTAGTGCTTCTTGCTAGCTTGCATAACATCTTTGCATAGTGCATCATTCTCTCTGTGGCTTGGGCTGTCAACAACTCAGCTGCATTACACTGCATTACAACAACTCAACTGCATCATTCTCTGTGATAGCTGAAACTTGCAATGTACTATACTCTCTTTGCTTTAATCTTCACATCCTTAAAAACTGAGCTTTCCCTCTGAGCAACAGGTACCCACATCCTCTGCTGAGCAACCCAAGGAGACAAGAGAAAGGCGCATAACTTGAGCAGCCCCTGCAATTTATAGGATTCAGGTACCTGCAAACACTGGAGCATAAGCCAAGGAGGAAAAGAAAAAGTGCAAGACAATAGTGGTAAGCCTCACTGTGTAACATTGAATGTTTGAACAGTTGATGATAACATAACATGTATGCTCACTGAACTAGAGTATCTAAGTAACAATTCCTACTTGCTGAGCTGGTCATTTCAATATGTAAGCTTCTCTCAATCCCCCGAATTGCTCAAAATGTTGTCGTGAAATATGAGCTTAGCCAAACATGTTAATAACTCCGTGAATATGTGACCCAATGTTTTGCATGATAGAATAGCTGCCATGCACCCCTTGCATGCTCATTCCACTGTGCAAATTGGTAAGCTTAACTCTCACATGTAGTTCTCAGTGCATCTGCCTTGAGCTTAACTCATTTCCTCAAGTTGTGATTTTGAGCCTACGAGATACCTAAGTTCTGCATCAAGCTTGGGCTGGTTGATATCAACTACCCCAGTTGACTCCAACAACCCTGAGCATAACTCAGCCCCTGATGCTGCCTTGCCTTGGCTGATTGCCAGTAAGTGCTCAACCTTGACCTTGTGCTGTACTTTGTTCACTGTTGCATCTGCTGACCCAGTGAACCTTTGAGGTTGTAAATTGTATGCCATTCTCACATGAGAAATCATTTCTTGCTAAAATTGCAACTTGCATAACTGTGAGAACTAGAGCATCGGGTGACCCCGTTGACCCTTGCAACATATTGAATTTGTGCACTTTGCATTCTTCTTTTACTTTCTGTGCACTAAATTGTCTTATGCTGTGCATAAATTTCTTGTGATGTGCCTAGGTGTCTTGTGTACAAGATTTGCTTAAGTTGCCAACCTAGGCTGTCTTGTATTGCTCGTGTTGTCGAGCACATAAATCGCTGCTTGAACTTAATCTTGCTCCCGCACAAGCTGTCTTTGTGAAAATTTTGAGACCTGTGCAAAGTGTTGCTTTCTTGTTACGTGCACAACCGTGCACTCAAGCTGAGCATAAACCAACTTTGTGCAACATAACCGTAGTGGTCGACCCGGTCTTGTGCATACACTCAGACTAGCCAGTGCACACCGTCCACAACCACAGCTGCCGATCATCTTGACCTTCACCTGATTTGCTTTAATACATTTAAACATCACCTGGGCTGCTAATTTGCCAAACTAAATGAAATTTGTTGGGTGTGCACAAAAATCGAAGCCCAACCATTGGGCTCAACCTAAGCCGCTAATCATTGGCCGGAACCCGGTTCACTTGGCTAGCGAACCCAAACACGGCCGCAAAACAACTAATCCCCATAAACCAAACTTGAAGCCCACACAAACCAAAACCCACTTAAACCAAAGCGAGCCCACAACAACCTGGGCTTTGCATAACTACTAAGCTGTGCATTTTTGCATAACTTGGGCTTGCATCTGGACTTAGTATACTTGATGTGTGCTAGGCTATAGTGCTTCTCTTTAAGCCCAAATTGAGTTGATAGATCATGTCAGGATTTTGGTCTGCAACTGGGGATGCAAACAAATCCATTAGAGAGCTTGCTTACGGGCATGCTTCACAGTATGAACTCCCCACAGTCCATGATGATTTTAGGGAATATTATGAGCCTTCTCAGGGCCCGGACTTCACATACCCTAATCATTATGAGCACATTTATCATCCACCACTGGTTGAAAATGAACACTTTTCTCATACCCAGTCATCACTTCTCGATCAATTAGAAGCTCAAGTATCTGCTTTAGAAAGACAATTACATGAGAAATCTGTCGAATCTAATTCCCCTAGGATGAAATGTATGCTTGTACCTTATGTGGTAGCTTAGACCACCCTGCTGAAAACTGCTATATTTTACATGAGTTTAGGCAGTCTAGGGAAAGCCTTGATAACCATGCACACATGCATCATCCATCACAGTGGGAAGTTGAACAATGTTATACTCCCCCAACCCCTTGTATGCAATCACTAATGGAAAAGCTCATAGAGCAACACAATGATATACTTGGATGGAAAATGCATGATCATCCCTTCTCTAGTGAACCATGTGCACAACCATGTAATGATTATTCATATGAAATTTGCATACCCACTAGTGAAGACTCCACCTCTATGCCTACTCATGCAACTAACACTGAATATGAACCTAATCTAGAGGTAGATGAGTACACTGGAACTCAAATTTTGAATGGGGAGATGAATTTTTGTTATGATGATGATGATGATGAATATGAAGAGCATGTGTATTTTGAAAATGTACTGAAATCTTTAGGTTCAGAGACATTAAGTGTCTCTTCTGTGAACCCTATGAATGATGCTTCTTCTAATATTCATGTTTGTGCTGCTAATGTGGAACCTGTGCATTTGTCCTGTGAAAATGAGCATGCTTTACCACCTGTTGTGACCTAGGAATAGCTGAAGTGTCACGGTGACACGGATGATTCAATGCATGTGTCTGATTCCATGCCTAGGTTACAACATGATATCTCTCCTTGTCATCTTATGCATAAGATTGAAATTTTGGATAATGATGATTATGACATGGAGATCGATGAATTTTTCTATGCAGGTGAACATGATTTTCAATCTTCTGACCTTAGGAAAGTGTGTGATGGTACAAATGATCTTATACATGAACACAACTTAGATGTACCTAATTTCTCTCCTAAGGAGCAGATTGAAACTCTTCCACCAAACCTAGGTGTAGTTTGTAACAAAATTGCAAAACCAACTTTTCAGAAAATGCCTAATTTAGGCCTAGAGCTTTGTGCTTCCCAAGTCCTCTTGGACTATTTTGCATCAAAGTATAACACTTTTAGGGAACCACGGTTGGAATGTGTATGTACTTTGTTCTTAGCAAACTCACTTTGAGTTAGACCTTGTGCATGATGTACCTTTAAATTTGCAAGATTTTGTGCTCAAAAAACACATCCGTTGACAAGTTTAGGTTTGGGGAAAATCATTCCCATATGCGGACCTTACTTGTACTCTCATGTTATATTTGTGTAAGGCTGTTGATGTTTGTACTTATTGTCTTTTGGGTTGATCCTCAACTCTTTAGATTGTTGGTATATGGTGCATTTTCATTGTATATAATCCCGTAGGACTTGTTAAATTTTCTTTTCTTGAATCGGTTGAGTTTTCTTGTACATATATTGTGCTAATCCGATATGATCTCCACTGAGAATGTTGGATGCTAGCCTTGACTAGTGAAGCTCTAACCTTGCTCCCGTCGACATCTGGTAATCTCTTCCCTTTTCTCTTATCAGCATAGTTCTCTTGGTATGTGACTGTTTAAATTTTTATTATCTGTTGACACATTGAGGACAATGTTTGATTTAGGTTTGGGGGTGCATTTGCATATAGAGTTTTTAGTCTTTTATTTTCAAACAAAAAAAAAAATCAAAAAAAAATCAAAACTTTTTGCAAATAAAAACCTCCAACTTTAGAGATTTTAGAGTCACTAGCATGCTTCTAGCTATGTTTACATAGAGAGTCCGACCAAATAACAGAAATTGGAAGTCTTGGAGAACGCTTGATGGTTTCTTAGTTGATTAGAGCGTTAAAGTTGGATTTAACCATACCGAGAGGGCGAATTAGGTCTTTGTTTAGATATTCGGTAGTAGAATTGTGATCACCCATAGTGTAGACTACCCATTTTACATCAAGTGAGGCACCAACCTTCAATTTTGCAACTTTCTAGAAAGCTGTTAGAGTGTGTGTCACCATACGTCAATTCCGGGTAGGAATGGTGAGCTACCCAACTTCGCACCAATTTCAGCACTACTTTTGATCTCTTGAGTGCTATTTTTGTCAATCATGAGGGTGACGTTTAAAGATGAAAACTCCTTCTAAATATCGATTTGCATTTAGCATCACTCTCTCTCCCTCTCAACAACATCAACACTTTCATAGAAACACATCGTCGTCAGCAAGCGGAGCATCATCAGAATATTTGAAGAAAAGTTGAGATAGTCCAAGGTTTACGTGCAAAGAAAAGAAAAAAAGATGAGAATTAATGAAGTTTGTGAAAAATTGAGTTTTATTGTTTTATTGTAATTCAAAAAAAAAAAAAAAATTGTATTATTATTTTCATTTCATGTAATAAAAAGAAAAAAAAAAATTCAAGTTTTTGTAAAAGTTCGAGGTTAAATCATCAACATTTGAAGATTGAAGACCGAAGACCGAAGATTGAAGACGTTTCTATGAATCTTTGAGAGAGTGATATTAATTGTCGATCGGGTGAGAAGGTAAGTGAGTACTCCCACCCTTGCTAATGGTTGATTTCCTTTCTTAGAGATCATCGAAAAAGATTCTTTTTGTCCACACTTACGTAGAGTCTCCGAAATTATTTCGGAAGGTTATCCTTCTTACCTACAACGTGTGCGGATTTCTCTCTTTATTCCACCTTGCACACATGAGAGACTAAAAAGCGGTCTTTTTGAGTGCAATTATCATAAAACCATAATGGTGAGGCGAGAAGTCGAGGCTTATGATCACAATCAATCAAGAATTTTTCATATGGTATGGTTACTTCTCGCCAGCACTTAAGGATGAGAATGTGTTCTTTGATAGTTCTAACTTCTTTTTACTAGCATGCAGAAAATATATGTCCTCATAGCTCCTTGGATGCTTGAGACTCTTTTACACTCGAAGTTGGAGAAGGTTTTGTGGGTACACCTCTGGTAAACCCTCACGAGACTACAACTCGTCCACTAGGGACACCTAGGGGTTTAAAGGCTTAGTGCATACGCTATATGCATTCGAGAGACCTCCGACAGGGGTATAGTTAGGATTTCTTAATTTATGTTTCACTTGAGGACAAGTAAAATTCAGGTTTGGGGGTATTTGATGAGTGCCAAATATTGCATATTTATACATATATTTATTGGCATTTAACTCATCTTTTGTGTTCGAAAATCGAGATATTATCCCAGTTAAGTATTTTCTTTGTTTTCAAGAATAAATATTTGTACTAATTAATTTTGTGTTTTTAGGTAATAAATAAAGCTCGGAGAAATTGAGGAGCCAAAGAGCGAAGAATGGAGGCAAGCGTCTATGGAACAAAAGCCAAAGCCGCGCGCGCATCGGAGCAAACCATTTACAAGACATGGGCCCAAGCTATCCAAGACCCCAGCGACCCGGATCCGAGCCCGTCCACTCCAAGCCATTGAGATCTCATTGACTATATCCTATGGTCGCTCCATCACTCACATCATTTCTCGATGCCTCCGCTCAACACCAAATCACCCCAATCTTCCATCGACCGTTTCGGATCTCACTCGCCACATCCAACGCTCGCTTCAGATGGCGCATCACTCCTTGCTACTCCTGCCTCACACCGAATTGCCCTATACCTATACCCATTCGACCAAACCTATTTTCTCTTCCATCTTCTCTTTCTTCTCTGCAGAGAAAACCATCTTCTCCTCCCTCTCCCCGACCATACCTGTTGCAGTCTCCACCTCCATCACCTCCTGACACAACAACAACCATCCCTGCAACATCCACCACCTTCTCCACCTCTATAGATCTAGACATCTCTTTCTTAGCTTCTACCATAACCCTAGAAGCTAAATCAGAGATAACTAGAGCTAGGGTTCACCAACAACCCATGCATGGAGTTCTCAGAGCCGATTGAACAGAGCTGACAATGATTCAGAGGGTATGGGCGAAAGGGTATGCATTAATTTCTATTTTGAAGTGAATTAGGGTTTGGATTTTTCTATGTATAAATAGAATTCAGCTGTGGGTGTTTGAACTTATGCCTGGGTTATCCAGAGCACCATAGTAGTTTAATTTGTGTTTTAATTATGTTCTAAGTAATTTTCCAGGGTGTTAATGAAACCCCTGATTCTATTGTCAAGCATGTTTATCCTTGGTTATGTTTTTATCTGAATTACATTATGCTAGGATTAGTAAGTGATTGAGGAAGCTAATGAACCTGTGATGAGCTGTACTGTAAGAAGACAGCTCATACTAGGGGTTAATTAGCAAAATCATTCAACAAACATCCCTTTTAGACTTTCATGGGAAAGCTCAAGAACATAGCTTAGGTTGCATTACCTTAGCATAAGAACAGGTGGTGGAAACAATCACCCTGGTAGCTTCCAATTAGTTACAACTTATTTCTTACCTTAGTTTAGAGTCACCATTCCAATCTCAGTCGCTTCGACACACAACAAACCCATCTTTGTGTTACATTCACCTGAAATCAGTAAGTAGTAAGCCTTTAGATCAATTCTCAGCACCACAAGTCTCTGTGGTTCGACCCGTATTTGCCCTGTCTTACAAACTAGACACCGTGCACTTGCGGTTTAACATGTAGGAAAAAACAAACCACTTCTAAAGCCTACCAGTTTTGTCGTGTTAAATATGCACGTTCTTCTGCTTCTAATCTCCTTTCTTCCAATATCCTTTGTCTTAACGTCTCTAATGTTTCATTCTCCTCCTCTCCATGAATTATTCCTCCTTCTACTCGCCTCAATTGATGTGTCTCCTCAGCTTCCTCTGTTGAATCTGTCCTACAGGTGTGTACACTAACTCTATCATAATCAATGTTTCCACCTTGTATTGGTGCATGCTGAATTGGGAGTTGAATTTGTTCTTCTCAATCGTTTCTTGTTCCCATCCTAGAAGATTCTCCCATTTCCTTTCTCCTTCTTCCTGCAATTCTTGTGCTTCTCCTTACCATCTTTTCAATTTTAATGATCTCTTACAAATTTCACAAGTTCTTCACCAATTTTTCCAAACCTTCTTTGAATCTCTTAAGATCAACGGTTCCTGTTTCTAACGCCAATATGTAGTTGCAGGATTTCTTACAACTACACCCCTATAAGATTACACAATTATCCCATCAAAATTCACAATCAATTATCAAAGTTTTACTTATTTTCTGAAGAATCTTACAAGAATCCTAAGAGTACAAAGAAATCAAAATAGCTCTAAACTTTCTCTCTCCTATTTGTTCTCTCCAACTTCTCTCAGTCAGATCCCCCTTTCTCTAATCCGCTTGGTCCTTTATATAGGATATTACATAGTGGATGACAGCTAAGCCAACCTTTATTTTCGGATCTGGTCTGCGTCATTCTCGCAAGCTTACAAGAGTGTTCTTCGCAAGTTAACTTCAATGTCGCAAAATCTTCACACTTTCCTCATGATTAGGCTGACGTCATTCGCTACATCACTTTTCTAACATTCTGCGACGGCCTTCGCAAACATCTTCACACTTTTAGTTAAAACTTCGCTGAGATATAATTGTTGCGAGATTCTGCTCCTACATCTTCCCTCTTCTCATATCTTCTCTGCGAAGACGCACTTTAGGTAATAGGTCTTCCCCTACAATGACGCACTTTAGGTCTTACTTTTTCCTCTTGCGAATGTGTATTTATGCTGCTAGCTGTAGCGATTATATCATCTTGGTCAAGACAATAACGAATTCTAACATCTAACAGAGGACCAAGATGAGAATGCACCGATTACGGCATGCTTCTGGTATATGTTTGAACAAGGTAAGAGGTCAACTGAGGATGAAGATGGAGGGAGGATGGTTGTTTTTTTTCTTTTTTTCTTTTAAGGAGAGGGTAAGTATCACAAAGTAATGCTTTCTAAAAGAGTGCCCATAAATGAATCTCATATTATCAAGAATACGATTATGAGATGACAATATCAAATACACTAACTGCTATTTCATAATATTACATTTTCTTTTTTATCTTTTTGATAAAGATAATACTACATTTTAAAAACTGGTTGATATGATTAATTTTTGAATAGATCAAATAATATCTAAAAAATTAGTGTCTTGGTCGACTTCTTAATGCTTTATCTTCCTAGTGCCCAGGGAAAGGAGCTGCAAAACAAAACAAAAATAAATAAATGAACGTAAAATTATGTAAATGAGAGAATATCGGAAACCAATTACAAAAGTTAAAAATAATACAAGTATTTTGCAATAAATAAAATGGTATATAAGTAGAACGGAAATGGGTCATTTGTCCAAATATTTTTAAAACCTGGTTCAAATGGACGAGTAAAAAATTAGTATGGGTGAAATGGACAAAAAAAAATAGTAAGGATAAATTGGATACATCCTTACTTAAACTTAAAAAATAACAAGGATGAAACTGGATGCATCCTGATGTAAATTAAAAAAAAAAAAAAAAAAAAAAAAAAGTATTTGAAAATGGGTATGATGAAACTGTTTACATCCTGGCTATTTTTGTATTTTTGTCCATTTAATCCTGGCTATTTTTGTATTTTTTTCCATTTAAACAGTATCAAAATCTAGATGTCTTTTTCATCCAGGATTTGTTGATTTTGGTCTTTTTAACCAATTTTGTGTAAGTAGAAGTGGCTTACGATATTCATCATCTATTGTGCACTTATCTCCGCATATAATTCGAAGGTAAGCAGCACTAGGTTCC
Organism: Papaver armeniacum; assembly: GCA_023531295.1. NCBI lineage: Eukaryota > Viridiplantae > Streptophyta > Magnoliopsida > Ranunculales > Papaveraceae > Papaver > Papaver armeniacum. Next base: position 59,360 of record JAJJWW010006531.1, on the reverse strand, counting down.
CCTTGTGATCTTTCTTTCACACGAGCCTTCACATCTTGAGTACAACTCTCGAAGCATTCTGTGAACCTACGAGTATCATCGAAACGACGCTCAACAGCTTGATTGAACTGCACTTCCGCAGCAAGAATCAAAAAGCACGTAAACAATAATACTGCCAAGTTCCCCTTAAATGCCATTTAATTTACCTTTGCTTATTGTAAATCTAAAAAAATAAAAAAATTAAAAATGATGATGAATGGTGATAATTGAATTAATAGGTAGGATTTCTTTCTCCTCTTAGAGTTCTTATTACAATAGAAAATGTATTTATATGCCCAAAATGTCGACTTTTTTAAGACTAATATTAACAAATTGGATCAGTTTTTATCTATTCTTATAGAAGTATAAGAGGACCCAAACAATTGTCAACAAATCCTACTTAGTCTTTTAGGCTGTGAAAGCGAGTTGACTGGCGAAGGAAATTATCTATACATGGCTGCGCCCCAACCTGGGGAAGGGATGCACTTCGCAGCAGTGGGCTTTAAGGCAAAATATCTGTAGAACAAAAAGAAACTTGGATGCACTTGCAACTAGGAGACCAATGACTCTAGTACATGGTCTGGCATAGCTGCTGGAGGACTCATGGTCCATTTCGTACACGACCTTTTCCATTACCCTTGTTTTCAATCACACTTGCAAAAGTAACTTTTTACACCTTCTTTAACTTGATCATGGATTTCCGTATCCACCGATGAACATTACGTTTGGACAACAGTGTGTGCCATTGTTTTGCAATATTGGGTGTTTGAAGCAAGAACTTAAGATTGGTAATCAAACTTGAAACATCACCATCAGCAGGGATGCTAGTGTCTTCTCCCTTTGGTGAGCCAGGGATGCTAGTGTCTTCTCCCTTTGGTGAGCCATCTTGTGTTTCATCATTATGTGCTGTAGGAGGAGGAGAATTATCAGTTACCAATCTAGTAATTTCACTGTCATTTGGAAAACGCCAATCGATCTTATCCTCTAAGGGTTCAAGCTTACAGAGAAACTTCAGCGAAAGACCGACTCTTTCTTCAAGTTCTTCACTTGGGCTCTCAATGACATCCTTGTGTATTGCTTCTGGTAGTTTACTTAGAAAATAATGCAACATATCAACAAACAATTGCTTAATTTTTTCCAAGAGTTCTTCGGCTGAATTGTACTCTCCGCGAATGACAATTTCCGAAATCGTTTTGAACTCTGGGATTAGGAGCCCGAAAGAGTTGTGTGTGAGTTCTTGAATGATTCCAGTTGCAATTGCAAGTTCTGATGAGGACTGGGACGACTTATCTCCATCCACCACAATGCTGCAAGTGTTGGAGTAGTATCTGTCTAGTGAGGGTTTGATGAATTTCTTTTGGAACCAATGGCTTGTAATATCTTTGCACATCCAAACATCCTCTGCAAGCATTAATTTGGCTTTGTTATTGAAGTTTCTCGGATTCAACTTCCTGTCAACGAAACAAATAATTTCAAAAGCTTCATCCAAAGTATGAACTAGTGCTTGAGTCAGTGAAGCTGGTAATGCAGTTGAAGCCATTCTGATCAGAATCACAGCTGAAAGAGAAGACAGATTGTACTCATAAGGACTAGTTGTGCTTAAAAAACTTGACCCAATTTTCTCCATTTCTAGTGCAAGAGATTCTTGTTTCCGTAACGAATCCGTGTGTAAAATTTCTATGAGATTAGCAGGAGAACTCTTCTTATTCATTTTAATCCATTTCCTCATATCTTTCAACCCCATACTTAAAATCCATTTCTCTAACTCAATATCATCCAAGTAAACAACTTCTTGTACTTCTTCTGTTACTTTGCCCGATTCCAAATCCGGAACAACTTTGGCAGATCCTCTGAAGAACTTTAAAGAATACAATTTAGTGCAATTCCTAAATATCCATGTGCACAACTCTTTAACTAAGAAGCACGAAAAAACAATCGATTCATTTGCGCAGACGACTCCTCCTTGCATTACATATAACATATTTCCTAAAACATTTTCAATATCTTGGAAAAAGTTCACAAAACCCACTCCTGGGAATTTCACTGGAAATGAGTATAACTTCCCAAAACATGATTCATAAAGCCAATATGATGGAAATTTCAACGCTTGTTTCCAATTACGGAACCTACCCAAGTTCATGTGACTCACCAGAGTAATCCATCTGAAACCAACAGCTAAAATTCCCAGTAAAATTGTGAAGATTTGAATCACAACCACCATCCAGACTGAGTACCCATAATCGCATTCTCCTCCCCGGTTAGTACTGAAATTCAATCCTTGTTGAACAAGAATTTTCAGCACAGCTTCTGACACACAAATAAAACTAATAGTACAGACCACACCTATACTTGTACAATGTGAAATTTGACACAAAATGAACTGTGGGTTGGAACTGAAATTGTAAATGTAACACCATTTTAACCTTTTGATCATAGTTTTAGAATGGGCATGTTCTCCTTCTAATCCCTTTTCGAGTAGAAGCCGGTTATGATCGACAAGTAAATCTTTTCCTTGACTAATATCTAAAGCCGAAGACCACAGCAATAAGAGTAATACCAGCATACAAACTAGGACGATAACATGTTCAACTCTGAACAAGAATATTAATCCGGTAGACATTTGTAAACAAACATCGACTATAACCGTTATTACCAAAATGGTTAGTGCAGCCATATTTGATAAGCATTCGGAATTCCGTTGAATCCCAAGTGAAGGCATCGCAAAACCCATGCAAATGCATATCAATGTTGTACTAGTTAGCTTAGATAATTGATCTTGAGCTCTTGGCATTGAAGTTGTAAGGTCTACTGGCAATTTAGTAGCTACTGATAGAAGAGATAATGTAAATGAGTTTAATCTGAAAAACTTACAAGGTAACCATGGCCTTTTCCGATGAAAACCCATTGATATATCATAAAGCATGAGTAGAAAACAAACCAACGTTGACGCTGCTGTATATACACCAATTACTGGTACCGGAGAAGCGTACTTATCCTGATCCGCCTGTGACATACTGACGAGATATCAAGCTATGATATAGTTTTCAGATTAAGGTAGCAGAGATGGCAGAAATTGGTGGTGGCACATAAGATACCTGTGAATATGAAGACAAAATTTCAACAGATTCTCACTTCACAGAGAGAAAAAAAATCAAGAATTAGGTGGCAAATAATTGCATTTGATGCAGACGGGGCAAATAATAGTGGCAAGACAAGTCCCTGTAATGATATTTATAAGTGAGAACGAAAGATGACTGTCTTTTCAGTTTTCAGTCCTCCTTTTGACTACCGGAACAAGTTCAAATTTTCAATTTTGGCAGCCAGTTTTGACTAAATTGATTTGCATCTGACTATAGACACTTGAATCAGGAAGAATTGAGTTTTCTGCTGCGTTTGGCACAGAAGGACTTTGAATTCTAGGGAATTCCAACTACCTAGAATTCAAACTACCTTGAATTCGAATTCCATCCTTTAAAGTTGATGTGTTCGACATGTTTATGAAGGAAATTGATAATTATATTATTTTAATATTTTACATTTATTTATTTCAATAAGTTAATATATTTAAAACTTAATATATTGTAATCTTAATATGTTTTAATATTGTAATCTTAATATAATTAAATAAGTTAATTAAATATTATATATTTAAAACTTAAAAAATATTTAATTTCAAGAAATTTTAAAAAATTATTTAAATAAAAAAAAATATTTATTAAAAATATTATATGTATAAATATAATAATATCAAATTAATAGTTATAATAGAATATTTAATATTATACCTATTATATTAATAATTATACTATTATATTAATAATAAACAATTATTTTAAATTTTTGAAATTCCATAAAAATAATATTTTAAAATAAAAATTAATTATCAACATTATTAATGTATTTTAATAATAAATAAATTATTCTATTTTCAAATGTGAGAAAAAATATATATATATAATATTCAAATTTGCATAAAAAATTTATCCATTAAAAAAATATACACATATATAAAGATAATACTATAAATTAATGAATATTATAATAATAATTAATATTTTTTATCTAAGTATAATTTATTTAAATATTTTGAATTAAAAAGTAATTATATATATATCTATATATATATCCATTTTTAAATAATAAATTTGTAATATAATATAAAAAATTAACTACAAATATTTCAAATAATATTATGAAATTAATTTTAAAAATAAATAATTAAAAATACAAAAAGAAAAATCAATATAAAATTATATATTAATTATCAAAGTAAATTTTTAATTATAAGAACTCAAATATTGTTTAAATAAGAAAATATTGTTTAAATAAGAAAACAAAGTTGAAATGTTAATATGAACATGTGGAGTTGAAAGGATTGAGTTTCAAATTCCATGGGAAAAGTGTCATTTGATTTTCCACTAAAGGAAGGAGTTTCAACTCCACTCATGCCAAACACCCTTAAAATTCAACTCCACCCCTTGACTCTTCCTGTTGACTGAACTCCACCCTCAACTACCTCTGGGCACGCAAGCACCCTTAGTTAAGCTAAGGAAAAAGATCATTCCCTATAAGCTAGTTTACTCAGGATAAACACTGATTCAGAATTCACACTTCAAAGGCAAGAAATTGGTCTTGTTTGTGACCAAAGAGCATCAGCAAGAAGTACTACTGATTAGAAATTGCTGCTTTTGCTGCTTCTTTACCTGTATCTCGTAATGCAAATGAATAAGCTTTGTATTCTAAAGACTGATTAGTACTGTTGCAAATGAAAATAACAGAAAATGCCAGGTATTACACCAAAACAAAAGGGAAGACAAACAGCTACCGATTCTTTCAAGGCATGCCATACAAAAAGTATTATCCAAACTAAAATCAAAATTGATAAACCCAAAAGTTTCACAAGTTACTACTACTTCCAGAAAGATGGTCTCTACTTTTAAAAGTACTATATCTTTTACTAAGTAAAACAGATTTCTCGGTTGTAGTCAAAGAAGATTTTTTGTGTCTCTAAGCAGCAACAGCATCTATGAAAGCTTGACCGGGCTGACGTCTAGCCAAACGTCCGTGACATCCTAGCAACTGCACAGATAGCAAAACATTAAATTGTAAGTTAACTTGCGTTGAAATCAGTTCAGTGTTATTTATAAATACAACAAAGATACACACAAACTACAAAAAGAATCCCATAGTTACATGCTACATAGGCAAAGACAATTACATGCCACCAACACAAAAGCACTGTAGATTACATTTTGCGCCGGAATCAAAACTATCAAGTGGTGTGTAGGGGGTTAATGCTAGAATAACCTAAAAGTTGAGAGGTTAGTGGTCCAAATACTCATAGTGGCACTTGAAATGGTGTACAGGGTATCACATAAGTCTAATAAGAATATGCATGCTTTTATCTTACTAAAATGGATACTTAAACATCACAGACAACACAATTTACAGGACACAAAGAAACAAACCTTAGCATTGACACCATCTGCAACGATTCTGTTCTCTGACTTCCATCTCACATAGTCGGTACGGCTGAACTTTGTGAATCCCCTAAAGAAGGCAACGACAAGGGTCAGGTCAGTAAACAAGATCTTAAAATCAAATAATATCCAGACATGTAGAAAGATAAAAACTAAGAAGATACAGTCCAAGAATAAAGATGTACATACATATTGCAAATTACAGAACTACTGAGGACATAAACATTCAATGCAATTTTTTTAAAGTGACTGAACTACTAAGTAGGAAATCATACCACTTCCTGCTGACAATGATCTTTTGACGACCAGGGAACTTGAACTTGGCACGACGAAGGGCCTCCTGAGCGTTGTTGCCATTGGTATCCTTACAACGAACAGACAAGAGGACCTGACCAATACTAACTCTGGCACAAGTACCCAAGGGTTTACCGAACGCTCCTCTCATACCAGTCTGAAGCCTATCAGCTCCGGCACATGAAAGCATCTTGTTGATACGCAGAACATGGAAAGGATGTACCCTGACTCTCAAATGGAAAGCATCCTTCCCAGCGAACTTGGTCATGTACTTGTTGCAAGCAATACGGGCAGCCTCCAAAGCCTCACTGGAGACATTCTCCTTCTCCCAACTCACCAAATGGACACAGAAAGGGAACTCATCAACTCCTTTCTTTTTCATGCCCACATCATAAATCCTAATCTTTGGATCAGGTACACCACGACAGTACCTTGACTTTGGGTAAGGCTTGTTCTTAATCTGCCTGTAACACCTAGCAGGTCCTGCAATATTTAACCAATACAACAAGCATAAGAAAAAAGACTCAAACCCTGTGCAGTGAAGATAACAGAACTGAAAGCAAAGAACCACATTGGATATGAAAAAGGCAATCAGCTCATGGTCACTAAGGACTCATTAGATTAAAGGTATTCATGTGAACATAGTAAGCTTCTCTTAAAGGCTGTGCAACCTTGAATCAGAAAGCACAGGGCACATTTAAGCTGGTCAACACATGGAACCAGCACAAGTATAAGAGAATGCTTTCAACACAGAATCTCAATTAGATAACTGTTCTATATTCACTGAGCAACAACATCTACCTTACAAATACAACCATGAACCCTAAAAATGACCAATGAAAGTACCAAAATCATAAAAATCACTACCAGAAAAAATTTCTTTACTTACATCAATACAAAAACACCATTGAATAACTTGACAATCCAATAATAAAACCATTCAAATCCTAACAAAAAAACATGATCCAAGATTTCTTAATATGATAACAGCTAATAGTGAATGCTACCCATCCAGTCAACCAATTTCATAATAAAAAAGTAAGCATCACCCTAATTAGATAAATGTAGCATAATCTGTGAGCAACATCAACCTTACCCAACTTCAAAAATACAGCCGTAAACCTAAATAACTAGCAACAGATGCAGGAATAATGGCAGCTTCTGAAAAGACCCAAATAAATACAGCGGAAGGGATAACTTATAATAAAAAATGAGCAATCAAGCTACTAAGATCATAAAAATCACTACCGAAACAGTATTCACAAAACATATATGGAGATTTGTGAACACTGTTTCGGTAAACCCTACTGCATAACTTGAAAATCTGATAAGAAAACCATTCTAACCCTAACAAGCAAAACATGATTCAAGATTTCTTAATCCAGAAATAAGACGAAAGTATTTGTAAATCCAGATCAAGTAATACAGATTATCAAGCGATATTCATATATACATAGTAATAGAAGAAGGATTTGGGGGAAAACTTACTTCTACCCATGGCTGATTTCTTCTTCTTCTTCTTCTCTTTCCAGCGGCTGCTGCTCTAGCTAGGGTTTCGAAAGGCCGAAATAAAACCCTAGAAATGAGATGCATTTTTATACAGATTTAGGAGTGATCGAAATGACATCTTTAACCCTGGATAGATTTGTGAGCCACAGGCCCACAACTCGAACGCTCGTGCCGCGCGTGGGTGCTAAATGTGAATAGCTAGAAACGCCGTCATCAACTTCATTAACACCGGATGGCCGCCATAACGTCAACAAAATCTTCTATTAGAGCAAGTCTTATGGTGGAATCCATCCATCTTCCATCTTCCACGCCACCTCAGCACTTGGAACTGTGGATGGGCCAAGTCTAATGGTGGAATAGTAGAAACGCTAATCTTAATGGAGCTAAGCTCCATTCTTAATAAGCGCTAAAAAACGCTTTCAATCTTAATGGAGCTAAGCTCCTCCAATCTTATTAGCGTTTTTTTTTTCTCTTAGCCGTTAGATTCTCAACAATTCATTTTAAATCTACGAGATAAAAAAAAAAAACGCTAATCTTATTGGAGCTAAGCTCTAATAAGATTGGAGCTTAGCTCTATTAAGATTGGCGTTTTTTTTCTTAGACATTAGATTCTCAACAACTCAGTTTAAATCTACGGATAAAAAAAAAAACGCCAATCTTAATGGAGCTAAGCTCCAATCTTATTAGCGTTTTACGCTATTCTTATTAGCGTTCTTGTCCTCTACCGCGCCATTCTTATCAAACGTTTAGCGCTATTGTTATTGGCGTTTTTGATGGATTCCACGAACCCTTCCACGAAACCATGGAAGGTTGCTTGGATTTTTTGTGGAAGACCCCAACTTGGAAGCCATTAGACTTGACATTCCATGGATTTTCCACACTTGGAATAGCTTGGATTCCACCATAAGACTTGCTCTTAGTACCAACAAACAAGCTAAGTCGACAATATGTTTTGGTAAGGCTGCACAAGAACCGGTCAAGAAGACCTGTACCGGACTGGAACCGGAAAAACCATACTGGAACCGGTGTAGCCGGTACAGGGAACGGGAATGAAACATGGGAACCGGTGTAGACCGGGACAGGGAACGGTTCTTGGCTTGGGACCGGCTTGTACCGGACTATTAGCACCGGTTAATATGAGCCGTATCAACACTTGATATAAACTTGTTATTTGATCTTATCCATCTATGCTAGGTCTTATCTAGACTATCTATATAATAATTATCGAATAATATCTCTCATTCTTCTTCTTTTTCTTTTCTCTGAGGAACATCGAGCTTCTTCACTATCTGTGTTGGTCAAGAACAGAGAGAGCAGAGATGATTCTGTTGTTGATTGTGAGTTGAAATTAGGGTGATTTGTTTCTGCAATTGAAGAATTGGGTGTTTGCTGCTGTTCAAAGGAGTAGGGTTTCAATTTGAATCGAGAGATTCTGATCTAGATGAAGAAAGAAATAGGAAGAAGGTTGAATCTGATTTCTAATTTCTTTCTCTGATTATCCTACGCTTCTCTAATTTAGGTATTCATAATTATCCTACGGTATGTGTTTGTTAGGGTTTTCATGAGCACCCATCTTTCAATTTCAGTTAAGATTTTAAGTTAATTATATTTGTTAGGGTTTTGAGTTAATTATATGAATTTCAATTTCAATTCCTGAATCTCTAGTTTCTATCTAATGGGTTATGTACTTCTGTTTAATCTGTTAGGAACTGATAGTTATGGATTGACATAATTTTGTTTGTGTATCATCGATTCATTGGAGATGATGAATCAATGGGTCTCTGAATCTGGTTAGGGTTTGATCTGAACCAGGGAAAGAAGATTTGCTATAACTAATTGATTCTGTGAAGCACAAAGATGAAGAACTGATGTAACACTGGTAGTTGTGATTGTGATATAGAAATAGGGAAACAAATGGATTTTGTAGCTGAATACAGAGTGTTGTGGTCATGGACAGTGCAGTGAACTTTGAACTTTGAACTTTGAATTCTTTGTTTATGGAAATGTTGTTTTTAGTTCTTACTGTTTTAATGTGTAGCAGTTATCTTTAGTATCAAAGTTTGCAGGTAAAAAAGAACTCAAGAATTGAATGTTTGATTTACATTTTGTTTGAGATTGAGTTGGATATTTTGAATGGATTGAGAAGAAGGAATTGAAGTTAGGGTTTAATTCATGTTTGATTGAATTTTTGAGTAATGAAGATTGGAATACTAGAAAAGTTCAGGTAAAAACCCGGTATCGGCTTGTACCGGACCGGTAATGGAGGTACAGGTACAACTCCAGGTACAAGTACAGGTACCGGTCCTCAAAATGAGGTACTGGTCAACACCAAGTACAGGGACCGGTTCCATAAGAGAACCGGGTCGTACCGGACCATGTGTAGCCCTATGTTTTGGAGTCATGGAACAACATTTTATTCACCAAAATTTGGAGTCATGGAACAAAATGTATACGACATGTCAAATTCCTAACAAACACGACTAGGCTTGTAGTCCAAATATTTTGGGGTAGGCTAGAATAAAATCCAAATCATTAGATCATCCTTTTTTTTCGTTATCGGTCTGGTACATAGATCGCGTAATGTGGGTTTGAGGAGTTGAATGGTCTTGATGTGTCCCAATCTTTAGAGACTTATGCATTGATTGTTTCTAAATCTCTTATCTGAAAACTGGATGTCTGAGTCACTTCATGTTAATCACACAGATGTATGATGCACGGTTCTTTGTCAGTACCCAGTTTCTTGCATGAATAGGGATCCTCATTTACTGAAGATGTTTGATCGTCCGGGCAAGACCTCTGTGTTGCTCGAGATTGAGTCTTCATGGATCATACAAAGTCGTTGTTTAGTCTCTGCTAGATGTATTGACAGGGACTCATGCGAAAACTTGTTGCAAATTTTTTGCTGAGATCTATTCTTCTAGGAGATGGTCAACCAGACTTGAGAGTAGTAGACACCTTCTGGGACTGGGGAAAATGTATCTTGTCCTTCAGTCATCACGTCCAACTCTGACACATGGGGCAGCTTGTTGAGCCGGTTTTTAAATAGAAGCGGCTTTCACTCAGGGGTTGTTAGTAGGCGTCTGGATAAGTGTGGCATGGAGCAACGGTCTCGGGTCCTTCCCTTGTTTACTTTTGGTTGCGGATGAATGTCAAGTAACGAAGTTTTATTTGAATTTTTTGCCTCACGAGTATGGCTTAGGATTTCTTTTCCCTTGATAGATTTAGTTGCAAAGATTTTATCCTTCTCCGTCCTGGGTGAAGTAAGATCCCATCGTAAAATGAAGTTGGATGGTTATTGGTGCAGTTGAGCTAGAGGCTCGCTGAAACTTTGATGTTGCGATAGCATATCGAACAACGGTTTTGAACCTTCAGCTAAGTATGAGCTTTGGCCGAGCGTGATCTTCGAAACTAGTCTTGTCTGATACTTTATTGCTTTCTGGTCATGATCCTCAAGAGAAGGAAGAACGACAAGTTGTTTCTTGGACGGATATGGTAGTTTGTGAAACTGGGCGGCTCTGCAACGTTTTGATTAGGTCACGAATTTTATGGAGCCTTTCCAAGTTTTACTAAGTTTATCCTATAGATGACGAAAAGACAAATCCAACGGAAAAAAACTAGGTCAATCGGATACAGAATGGAAGAGTTATAAGTAAAATAGTAAAAGTTAAGTAAACTTCATGAGTACCATGCATGTGATCAGGATGAGGGCCTTTGACCTAAACGAATTTTGGAGCAAATATTCGTCAGAATCTCCAAGTTTAGAGCGTCATCTTTTCCTTGAGGTCCTTGAGAGTGATAAGGTCGAATGGATGGTTGCTCCTTTGCTCTGTCGCGTTCGTAACGAGCTTAATCTTCACTAGTGAGGTAGATTACACACAGACCGGATCCCGTCCGTACTATTTTTAGTAGTTTTAGTACTCCTTATTTAGAAAACGTGTACTCGATCTAGATTTGTTGGATTTATCCCTACTGGTAACTCTAAATGAGTTTTATGATCAGTCTGGATATATATCGATCTGAGATTTTACAAGATTCTTTTGAGTCCCCAGGATCTCTCCTTGGTCCTTACCCAACATTTTCAAGGATTAGTAGTAGATTTTCATTAGAATAGGTTACTGGGAGTTTTGTTATGCAGAGAGAGATTCACGCGATCCAGAACGTCATTAACTTATTCATTAAGGTCAAAAATAGTCTGAGAGGGAAAATAATGGTAGGGATATCTTTCTCGACTAAGTATGCAATATATTTACAGAGACTGAATCAATGGAATGTTTTTGTGTCTGGATTGGTGGAATCAGCTTCCTTCCTAATAGTGACCATGACTGGGATCTGTAACTGAGTGAAAAACCTCCCATTGTGGTCGCCAAAATGTAATTGCCTAAAATCGGTGAGAGGATAAAGTGGGATCCTAGGGTTTCTGAAAGTGAGTTACGAGAGGATGAGCATGAACATTCTTTGCCTAAACCACGCACTGTGGCCGTTCAAAGGCTGCTTCAGTCACATGGAAGGTTAGGGCTGGTCTTAGAGAGGGAAACAGATGAAGAGAGTGATCGTAGAATTCTAGGGTTTGAATAATAATTGCTCTGAGAGTTTATGAGAAAGTTGTGCTAGCTTGGAGAAATAGATGACTTATTTATAACCGAATTCTCTAATCTCAGGTCGGTGAAGATAAGGATTGCGTGCCGTGCGGAGCACTTCTCCCGTATCTTCAGGAATATATAGAGATAAACTAGGTTGAGTTTATCTCATTATTCCGCCGCCTTTACTCTTTTTTGTGGTGATAAATAGGCCGGGTATTTCTCACATGTGTCTTATACCACCAGACCAAAACCCTAATTGATATCCCCCCATTTGTGTGAAGCTGAGTCATCCTTTGTGATGATGTGTTGATAGAGAGAAATATTTTTTTTAGCCGAGATGGAAAAGATAGAGATATATTCTCTGATTTGTGAGAATGACTAGGATGAGTCACGTGAAAAGGCATGGAATACCTTAGAAATTGTGTGTAGAGTGTGAGAGAAGATGAGGTTGAGCTCCGTCTCTTCATCGCCGGTCACATATGTCACGTGGAGACCGTATTATTATTTGTGGATCCTTTTGTTGAGAATGTAGAGCTCAAGGGAGCTTATCCACGTTTTCGGATAGACATGTACAGTTCATGTCCAATTTACTAGCCGTGAGTGTGTTCTGAGACGCTGAGAAATAGGATTGAACCCTAGGTGAGGCTTGTGCCTGAGTCTTACGCTTGTATAAGACTCTTCAGACGAGATGGTTCAGCTTGGTGTTTTGGGGTAAAAACTGATTCTGTTATTTTCGGTAAATTTGGGTGTGTTGATGAGAAACGAATTCAAACCCTAAACAAATGCACTGCACGGGGGTACTTTTAGATTCGAGATATCAATCTGTAAGACTCTGGCCTAAACCAAGAAATGGCCGTTCCAGATTCAATTCGGTCACAAGGTGAAGGAGAAGGGTTGATCTTAGGGAGGGAAGCGAAGAAGGTGTTTGATATCAGAATGTTGAATTATGAAGGTGTGGTTGTTTTATGACTTGTATCATAATATGGTTTTTTGGCTACTTGTGTTGATAACACTTGTTGTCCTTTGAAATAGGTTGAAAACCTATTTATACAAGTCATTGAGCGCACCCTGATCTCATATGAAGTGGAAGAAATTAAGTAGTGGAGAAGTGGAGTTGTGCGGAAACTGGTGATCATCGTGTTTCCGTTATGAGGGAATACTGGTCACACTTTCACCCACTACTCTCATTACTGTTAACCGTCTGTCCTTTCCTGACACTTTCTCATAATGAGCGCGTTGCACACCGTACGCTGTAAGCCGCCAGACCAATACCCCAATGAGCATCCCCCAGTTTGTGACACGTTTGATGTCTCGAGTGAATGGGTCAAGTCATGAGACTCGCCCGCTAAAATCAAGACATAGTGCTTTTAGGTTAAATGATAAGTTATTTGTGAAATCAATATTTGTATAACATCGCTTATAATCGACGTATATAAAGCATCGCTTTCAAACAAACGAGATGAAAAATAATCGATGTGCAGGAAGCATCGTTGCTTTAGAGCTCGATTAAATCAGTCGCGAATTGAGCGTCTTAAAAAAATAGCACAACCGTCCACCTATGGGTGATCGTTTGAGGACCCTATGGGTGAGCTATCACTTGGTCGATCGCTCCCTGTGGAGGAGGGGTGGCCGCTTATCGCAATGCTACCCTGTTGGTTTTCTGAAAATAAATTTACACCATCCAACTAGGCTAGCGAAGTTGGATGAACGAGATTATTTGCGGTAGTTACATATTTTCGTTGATGTAATTTAGGGTTTAGGGACGCGCGGCCAACCCTCTTTTAGGCGAGCGATTCAAGGCACTGTACATTAATTCGAACAGGTCGCGATCGATCATATGCAAAGGTGGGTTGCCGGTGATCATGTTGATGCCTTCGGGGTCGTCTGAAATTGGATCTAAACCACTCGATATGGCCGGCAAAGGCGGATGGTTGTGATCAATTTGCGATAGTAGCGTGTTGTCGCAAAGCAATTTTAGGGTTTTCAAACAGCGCGTTCACCCTATTTTGGGCAAGTGATTTGATGCGCTCTGGTCTTGCTATGAGCAAGTCGATCGACCGAGGGTGGAGTTGGGTCGACGGTGAAAAACGTTAGCACTTCTTTAATCATTCAAAGTAAGATCTAAGCCATCCAACCAGGCTATCTAAGTTGGACGATCATGATGTTTCTAAGACCGTTTGGCAGGTCTTAGCTCGTTTAAGCTCTCTTTTTCAAGAGCGTGATCACCCATGTTAGGGTTAGCGTTCGATGACGTTGCGAGTGTGATAGGTGGATAAGTATTTACTTGATCGTTATCCCGTATCTGCAGCCTTTATACGCGGCAAGTAGAGACTTCTCTCCTTCCCGGGACCTTGTTGTCTTGCGGAATATAAAGGAAACGCCTGATCCTTTCTCTCTGCGTTGATCATCACAGAGTTGCTTCCTTCTTCATTCCAGTCATCATAGAGTTGCATCCTTCTTTTCTCCAGGTAGTTCTTCATACCTTCATGTGGTCTGATTTGATTTCTCTTATCACGCAGGTTGTTGATACAATCACGATGTCTTTTTTCATTATATGATGGAAACTGCTGGTGATAATTATTCTTCTACTTCTCCAGAGAAGAGCTTTGAAGTTGAAAACCCAGGGGTTGCGCGTTCGAGGAGATTATGGCCAAAATAGATTCTTCGTTCCGTGAAGTCGGTCGTGCCATACAGGGTATGTCTCTTGAGCACTTATGCATCGTTCGAGGGCGTGTTCAAGCTTTCTTGGCTTCGGTCAACATGGAGGAGAAATGGAGGTACGACGAAGCGCCTCAGACGACGAGCGCGAGAGCTAAAAGGTTTGCAGCTCAGCTAAAGCGGCGAAGGATCGAGCATAAGAAAACTCCCAATGAAAACAAGCACGATTACCCTATCCACAATGGCATCATCATTCTCGACTCTGATGTGGACGAACCTGAACACCCAAAGGCTGTTGGAGCAGTTTCTGAGAAAGGTTCTGAAGTGTCTTCTGGAGAGAATGGTAAAAAAATTCCCGAAAGGGATGTTTATGCAGCTCCTGGGGAGGATGTGGCGGCGGCTTGCAAAGAAGATACTGAAACAGCGTTTAAAGGGGAGGTCGAAGCGATTTCCGGAGAGGACGTGGTAGCACCTTGTGACGAAGGTGTTGAAGCATCTTCCAATGACGGTTTTGGTGAAGGCACCATTGATCTTTCTAGTGACTAAATTTCCCTTTTGTTACTTTTATTCGTGGATGAGCACTTTTTCATAGTTTGTAGACATTTTCTTCTTATACTCAGTGGTTAAGCCTAAGTTTCATTAAATGATGGTTCTTTTATTCACGACATCTTGAGACTCTAGTTGTAGCGCCCCCCAGCAGGATTACAATAGAATCTCTCCATCCCATTGAGTCGTTCAGTCAATGAGAACGTGACACACATATAAGCAGTGATGCGTTTTTACGTGACCGTACACTGCCTCCGTGACAATTGCATGTAACCCTAAAAGTAATAACTAAAGATTGGCCACGAACCTGTCTACCTCCAATTGATGGCGTGTTGCAGTCCACGTAATGATGTGGTGATCGAGAGACCTCCTCATCGTTGAGATAGGTTGTTCTTTAGAGTACGAAGCGATTGACATACGATTCCCTTGCCCCTTTTCTTTCTGCATGTATTCCTCCAGTGTTTCTTGAAAGATATGAGATGTTTCTTTTTAGGGTTTTGTCTTTCTGGTTTGAATTGATGGGTAATGATGAGGTTTTAGGCTTGCTCAAGACTTTGTGTCATGCTTCAGGATTAAAGAGACCTCTAAAAGGAAACAATACTTTGATTAACCGACACATTGAAACCCTAATTATGAATGCAAGCAGTTGAATCATTTTGGACGAATTACAAATATTTCATGAAAAGGGAAATTGCGGGGAAAAACACTAAAGAGAACGTGTTGGAGAACACTACACCAAATGAGCAAATTTGTAACACTGTTTTGTCACATAAATAGGTGTAACAATTTATGTTACACCTATAAATGTGACAATCTAAAATTGTGTTACAATAAATCTTAATTATCTTTTATTTTCCGTTGTCACACAAATTAGTGTAACTTTTGAGTCGCTCGGATCCCGGAATAAAATAACTACTCCATTATTTATTTTCCACGATTTATGAAAAAGAAAAATTGCAGAAAATAAATTAAAACTGCTTCTTTCTCTAGTACTTTATCTCTCCCCGCCGCCTCTTCTCTCATTAGATCTCAACCAAATTCCATTTTCCAAAAGAAAATCCACATCATGAGTCGAAATCAGGTATACTATACATGAATTCATCCTATCTTTTCATTCATGAGTTGATTATTGTCGAACTCTCTCAACTCACACAGCCTCCGCCTTCTGCCTAATGTTTGGAACGGTAAGTCCCTATTTTCTACTTCTCTCATTTTACATTACGATTCTCTGTATACATATATCGATTGATTCTCTATTTTGATGAATATCTAAATTTTACGTATGTTAGGGTTTGTCAAAATTTTGGTTTTCCTTTAATTACAGATTATACAACTTGGGTTTCTATTAATAAGGGATCGATGATAGCAATTTAGGGGTTTTTGTTCACTATGTGTAAAATATCGGTTTCAATCACTTTGAGGATGTTAATGTTATAGTAAATCAAGTCTAATTTTATTAATCTTGTTTTAAAAAGTTGTTTTTAATTTTTTAACAACCTAATTAGCCTAATAATTTGTCTAAAATTTGTTATTCTTTTGTCACTTAAGCGCACAACGGGTTGGTAATGTTTCCATTGTGGTGCCATAAAATTTGGGATCTGATCCCTAGTATCTTTTAGTGAGTTGATTTTCTATGTCATTGATAGGAAGTGGTGGGCATCTTTAGTCTCATATTATAAATGATTCTCGGGTAGAGCTTGGGAGCAGACAAGATAATGGGGTTTTGGAAGTCCCAATTTAGTGCCTCTTCACATTCTATTCGTTTTTGTTTTGTTGATATTGACATTTATGTAAATCATTACGTTTCCGACTTGTTCATATTGGATAGGTAGCAGATCAAACTTAACACATCTAATGTATACAATGCAACCTAATAAAAATTCTATTATTTTCTTAGTTTTCAACATTTTTCTGGTTTATGTTAATCTTGGATAGGGGAACTCTCAATAGGGGACTGTTGTTCGTGCACCCACCCACGCGGGAAACTTTCTTCTTAGTAGGGGCACTGTTGCTGTAACCTTAAAGTCTATGTTGGACTTATGGACATTATTGGTGTCCAACAAATATTATTTACATGTCGCTTATTCTACTATTGTGATGTGGTTTTTACAGAGTGGTCAAGAGCAGGAGAAAGTGTTGGTGAGGCTTGGACAGGCATGACGGCGTTTGAGGCTTTGACCATGGAGGTACTGATAAATGTATACCGGTTATTGTTTTTCCCGTATTTTATCTTCAGAAATCATCATGGATGACAAACTCTCGTGTTCCATATGTCTCTTCCCGTCTTAGATCAGTTGATTGAGCGAGTGACACTTTGTCCTAAGGTCATGGTTCTGATCTCGTGGATGAAAAACATAATATATAAAGCTTAAACAATGCCAAGATAGCATTCTTATGTGATGGACAATCAAGTTAGTTATTTACTATAGCCTAACTGTTGATGTTGCAGGTATGTGATTAAAAAATTTAGCTTGGATTTGAGGATGCAAAGGCGGTTACAAAATGAATGCCGATGGCTTTGCACTTTTAAGCAAGTAATATATCTCAGTTTGCATAATTTTATTAAATCATTTTATTTTTTTTCTTGAATTAGTATGTATCCATTACCGAAACCTGTACACTTGGATTTCTATTTGCTTATCCTTAGTTTTCCTTTGTTATTGCCTGTGTTGTCCAAGTGCTTTAAAAATAATTAGGCCTAGCAGGTTGCTTAACTTTCTCGGGATTTCTGATTATTAACACCGTTACTTGTTGAAATATTGCAGTCGTTTGTGATTGTTATTCATGACAAAGATGACTAGCATCAGATGAGATCCGTCACAACTAGTTTCCATGGACATTGTTTTTTAGTACCATTGATCTTTTTAAGGAGACTCATCATCCCATTGTCACGGTAAATATTGTCCTATTTATTCTTTCCTTTTACTTACCCAATTGACAAGTTCCTTGTTATGTATCGGAAGATGCATGGAGCTGGTGGAATGCTGACATTTGATGTTTAATTTGCTAGAAAATGGTTCCTTCATACAAGAAAAACAACATCGAACCCGAGCTCCGTAATGGTACTTACATGAGAGGAACATTAACTATTTGAAAGAAAAGGTCATCATCCAACATTTGTCAAGGATTGCAGAACAATAAAGGGTTAATATAGCCTCTCTCCAACTCAGATTTCTGTTTTCCTGGGTTCATTATAATTTTTCTCCTGCCAGCCATGTTAGAGGAAGGAGTTTCAGATTCATCAGTGGACTTCATGGGGCGCAATTTTCATTGTCACCGAGTATAAGGAGTTTCATTGTACTTTGATGTTTGTAGCGTAAATACTTTGTCAGTGTAACTTGTACACAGTTTTAATGCAATATATACCATGGTTTCCATACTACTTGTATGCGAATATTGTGTTTTTGGTTCGACGACCTGGTGGCGGGTGTAGGTACCCGGACCCATAATGGGATATAAAATATTTTTTTTTCTTATTTGTTTCCAAATTTTGTTACACTAATATCCATGACATATTTGTTACACATTTAAGCGTGACTTAAATTAATTTAAGTCACACATATTAGTGTGAGCACTAATGTGTAACAAAAGAAAAACACCATATTTATTACACTTATATGTGTCACATTAAATAAGAAGTCACACATATAAGCTTACTAATATGTGTCTAATATGTGTGACTTAAATTAATATGGTGTTTTTCGCCTGCAACATCAACAGTTGGGAAAGCCTGGTAGCTTGATGACCCCCAGGTAGAAATGCAAGACCCTTATTACATAAGCTATGATGGTCGCAACAATTGCTTTTCGCCTGCATCGACTTTCATTCATGATCATAAAGAGCTTTCTTTATGCTTATTCAAAGAAAAGCCTTCCTTCATTCCCGGTGCTCGAGGCTCTTTGAGCCTCTCACATACGCTCAAGTTCACAAAAGTGCCTTTTCTTTTCTTCACAATCTCTTTCTCAAAGAAATATGAAATTTCGATATGAACATTCAATTAATGAAGAAACCGATGCTTGGAATCAGTCTCTTTTCAGCGTGTCCTCATTGTATCCGTACTAGCAACAGCCCAACATTTATATATACTAAACCCATGATGATTCAACTCACAAGAACCCCAACAACTCCCTGGGTGAAAGGAGGATCTACTTTGCATCTTTCTACGGTACCATTTCTTTCATCTAGATCTTTTGTTCCGATCTCCTCTATGGCTATGAATTCTCCTTTTGTTTCTATCTCTTCTGTTATGGCTACTACTTTTGTTCCTTCTTCTCTTATGGCAAATTCTTTGGTTCCGATCTCCTATATGGCTATGGCAAAAACTTATGTTCCTATCTCATCTATGGCAAAAACTTATGTTCCTATCACCTATATGGCAATGGCTACTACTTTTGTTCCTTCTACTGCTAGCAATTCATCTTTGGTATGATCTCATTTGACTGCTAGGAATTCATCTTTGGTACCTTACATATTTGTTACACATATAAGGAACTTCTTATTTAATGTGACACATATAAGTGTAATAAATATGGTGTTTTTCTTTTGTTACACATTAGTGCTCACACTAATATGTGTGACTTAAATTAATTTAAGTCACGCTTAAATGTGTAACAAATATGTCATGGATATTAGTGTAACAAAATTTGGAAACAAATAAGAAAAAAAAATATTTTATATCCCATTATGGGTCCGGGTACCTACACCCGCCACCAGGTCGTCGAACCAAAAACACAATATTCGCATACAAGTAGTATGGAAACCATGGTATATATTGCATTAAACCGTGTACAAGTTACACCGACAAAGTATTTACGCTACAAACATCAAAGTACAATGAAACTCCTTATACTCGGTGACAATGAAAATTGCGCCCCATGAAGTCCACTGATGAATCTGAAACTCCTTCCTCTAACATGGCTGGCAGGAGAAAAATTATAATGAACCCAGGAAAACAGAAATCTGAGTTGGAGAGAGGCTATATTAACCCTTTATTGTTCTGCAATCCTTGACAAATGTTGGATGATGACCTTTTCTTTCAAATAGTTAATGTTCCTCTCACAGAAGTACCATTCTGGAGCTCGGGTTCGATGTTGTTTTTCTTGTATGAAGGAACCATTTTCTAGCAAATTAAACATCAAATGTCAGCATTCCACCAGCTCCATGCATCTTCCGATACATAACAAGGAACTTGTCAATTGGGTAAGTCAAAGGAAAGAATAAATAGGACAATATTTACCGATGGGATGATGAGTCTCCTTAAAAAGATCAATGGTACTAAAAAACAATGTCCATGGAAACTAGTTGTGACGGATCTCATCTGATGCTAGTCATCTTTGTCATGAATAACAATCACAAACGACTGCAATATTTCAACAAGTAACGGTGTTAATAATCAGAAATCCCGAGAAAGTTAAGCAACCTGCTAGGCCTAATTATTTTTAAAGCACTTGGACAACACAGGCAGTAACAAAGGAAAACTAAGGATAAGCAAATAGAAATCCAAGTGTACAGGTTTCGGTAATGGATACATACTAATTCAAGAAAAAAAAATGATTTAATAAAATTATGCAACCGAGATATATTACTTGCTTAAAAGTGCAAAGCCATCGGCATTCATTTTGTAACCGCCTTTGCATCCTCAAATCCAAGCTAAATTTTTTAATCACATACCTGCAACATCAACAGTTGGGCTATAGTAAATAACTAACTTGATTGTCCATCACATAAGAATGCTATCTTGGCATTGTTTAAGCTTTATATATTATGTTTTTCATCCACGAGATCAGAACCATGACCTTAGGACAAAGTGTCACTCGCTCAATCAACTGATCTAATAAGACGGGAAGAGACATATGGAACACGAGAGTTTGTCATCCATGATGATTTCAAGATAAAATACGGAAAACAATAACCGGTATACATTTATCGGTACCTCCATGGTCAAAGCCTCAAACGCCGTCATGCCTGTCCAAGCCTCACCAACACTTTCTCCCCGCTCTTGACCACTCAGAAAAACCACATCACAATAGTAGAATAAGCGACATGTAAATAATATTTGTTGGACACCAATAATGTCCATAAGTCCAACATAGACTTTAAGGTTACAGAACAAAAGGTTCTACTAAGAAGAAAGTTTCCGCGTGGGTGGGTGCACGAACAACGGTCCCCTATTGAGAGTTCCCTATCCAAGATTAACATAAACCGAGAAAATGTTGAAAACTATGAAAATAATAGAATTTTTTTTAGGTTGCATTGTATACATCAGATGTGTTAAGTTTGATTTGCTACCTATCCAATATGAACAAGTCGGAAACGTGATGATTTACATAAATGTCAATATCAACAAAACAAAAACGAATAGAATGTGAAGAGGCACTAAATTAGGACTTCCAAAACCCCATTATCTTGTCTGCTCCCAAGCTCTACCCGAGAATCATTTATAATATGAGATTAAAGATGCCCACCACTTCCTATCAATGATAGAAAATCAACTCACTAAAAGATACTAGGGATCAGATTCCAAATTTTATGGCACCACAATGGAAACATTACCAACCCGTTGTGCGCTTAAGTGCCAAAAGAATAACAAATTTTAGACAAATTATTAGGTTAATTAGGTTGATAAAAAATTAAAAACAACTTTTTAAAACAAGATTAATAAAATTAGACTTGATTTACTATAACATTAACATCCTCAAAGTGATTGAAACCGATATTTTACACATAGTACAAAAACCCCTAAATTGCTATCATCGATCCCTTATTAATAGAAACCCAAGTTGTATAATCTGTAATTAAAGGAAAACCAAAATTTTGACAAACCCTAACATACGTAAAATTTATATATTCATCAAAATAGAGAATCAATCGATATATGTATACAGAGAATCGTAATGTAAAATGAGAGAAGTAGAAAATAGGGACTTACCGTTCCAAACATTAGGCAGTATGAGGCGGAGGCTGTGTGAGTTGAGAGAGTTCGACAATAATCAACTCATGAATGAAAAGATAGGATGAATTCATGTACAGTATACCTGATTTCGACTCATGATGTGGATTTTCTTTTGGAAAATGGAATTTGGTTGAGATCTAATGAGAGAAGAGGCGGCGGGGAGAGATAAAGTACTAGAGAAAGAAGCAGTTTTAATTTAGTTTCTGCAATTTTTCTTTTTCATAAATCGTGGAAAATAAATAATGGAGTAGTTATTTTATTCCGGGATCCGAGCGACTCAAAAGTTACACTAATTTGTGTGACAACGGAAAATAAAAGATAATTAAGATTTATTGTAACACAATTTTAGATTGTCACATTTATAGGTGTAACATAAATTGTTACACCTATTTATGTGACAAACCAGTGTTACAAATTTGCTCATTTGGTGTAGTGAACCTTAGATGCTCTCAAAGTCTTGATGGTGACAACGTTGAAGTCTGGGGCTGCGTCAATCAATGCGCTGTCGAACTCGACACCCTTCAGGCGGGCGGTGGTCAGCAGTCCCCAGTTGCATTTTCCAGCAACGTCTTTTAAGAGAGGTTGGGGTTTAGGAGTAGTTTCCTCGAATGAAAGAAGGCGCTTGCTTGACACAATGCGATTGAGAGATGCAAATATATCTTGACATTATGCGTTAGAGAAATAAAAAATTTCACATACACGCTCCATCATGGATTGCACGGTTTTGTGAGCACACCCGAGAAAGTGCGCAACTTCGATCGGAAGAGGGTCTCGTTAACTCCTCCGTGCCTAGTTGAAGTCCCCCCGCATCTATTTTTCTTTGAAAATGCATTTCAACTTGTTGCATTCATTGGTGGGATGATTGACGAACTTGTGGTAACGACAATATTTTGGATTCTACATCTCTTCATCAGTTGGTGGGCGTCTGACAGGAGGTAGTTTGATGGCATCATCCTGAATCCATGCTTCCAGGAGATCAATTACTTCCTCTATTGGGAACGGGAAATCTAGAGCAGTATCTCCAACTTCTTGTTGTTGCGCAGGAGTTTTAGCCAGGTGCCTTAGTGGTCGAGCTGCTTGATGCGTTGGTGCTGCACATTTGGGTTGTTGTTCCTCAGTTGGAGGTTTTCTCTTTCCTCCTTCACCCACCACACTTACAGAGGGCCCATCATTGTATTGTTTATTGATGAGACGTCTGCTTCATCGAGTCTCACGTGCATCTTCGTTTCTGGCGGGTCTGGTCCTCTCCAGTAATGCCGGTGATGTCGTGGTCGAGCGTTTAGCGACTTTGTGAAGTTCAGAAAAAGTTTGGAAACGCCAGTTCTCTAGTACAACGCGATAGATGGGCACCATACTGTTGATGCATGGCTATACCAACTGTTGTTCCGTCACGTTTGGATTGTGACAATCCAACGCTTGAATCCTGTATCTTTTGACATAATCATTTGGATGCTCGTTGTTTCGTTGGAACATTATCCCCAAGTCTGAAAAGGTGATTTGCTCGGATATGAAAAAATACTTCTTGTAGAAAGCGATTACCATCTCATACCAGTTGGATATGCTATTTGGTGCGATGTTGTTGTACCAGGTGTACGCTCTCCCGGTAAGTGACTTTCAAAATTCTTTCAGGCGGAGGACATGATTGTATTCGTGTTCTCTTAATGACTCCAGAAAACGAGAGATGTGTTCACGAGTATTACCGATTCTGTCATAAAGGGAAAATTGAGGAGAAGAGTATCCTCCTGGAGAGGAACTCTTTGCACATCAGGAGGATAAGGAGGCTGATGCTGGTACAGGTCTACCGGGTTTTCCTTGCCTCGATTTTGGAGAAGTCGTTCCAGATCCTCACGCGTGATGAAATTGGATGGCTGATTTCTTTCCAGTGGACATTCAGGAACAAAAAGAGCCTCTTCATCTATAAAGGCTCGCCCTGCTGAGCTGCCTGCGCCGGGGGTATTAAAAGTACTTCTTATCAGCTCCGCTTGGGGTCGAAGTGGCTCTTGTGGTAGACGATCTGTCAGTGTCTTAAGGAAAGTAAGCACCTCATTCTAAGTTGTAACCATGTCTTCTGAGCCTTTGCAAGAACTTCTTGTCTTTCCATCAAATTGACAATGGTAATAGGGGGTTGGCCTCCCCTGGCTCCCCCAGTTTCTCGTCCTGATGGGGGAGTGGCAGTAGCTCTAGTAACGACCGTGGGCGTTATGCTCGAAGAAACATTGGGGGTGGCGGCAGCGGCTCTGCTCTGGTGATTGGAGGTGTCACACCCAAGGGAATATTTCCTGCGCCACTGGTGTTGGCGGTTGAGGATGTAGTACCACGAGATGTGTTGATCATGCTGATACGTGGTACATTGGTGTCACCGGCAGCAACGTTGATATCAGGGGTGTTGTCAGCGCCAGTAACATCAGGGTTTGTCGCTGATCCAGACCTAAGATCCACCATCTTGAGTTGGAGAAAATTGAAATGAAATTGAAAATTGATCATGCAACCGAGAGATTAATCTCCCACTGTGGTCGCCAGTTGTTTTGGGGTAAAAATTGATTCTACTATTTTCGATAAATTTGGGTGTGTTGATCAGAAATGAATTCAAACCCTAAACAAATGCACTGCACGGGAGTAGAGGAAGTTAAGTAGTGCAGAAGTGGAGTTGTGCGGAAAGTGGTGATCATCGTGTTTCCGTTATGAGGGAGGACTGGTCACACTTTCACCCACTACTCTCATTAATGTTAACCGTCCGTCCTTTCCTGACAATTTCTCGTAATGAGCGCGTTGCATGCCGCACGTTGTAAGTCGCCGGATCAATACCCCAGTGAGCATCCCCCAGTTTGTGACACGTTTGATGTCTCGAGTGAATGGGTCAAGTCATAAGACTCTCCGCTAAAATCAACATATAATGCTTTTAGGTTAAATAATAAGTTATTTGTCAAATAAATATTTGTATAACATCGGTTATAATCGATGTATATAAAGCATAGCTTTCAAACAAGCAGTTGAAAAATAATCTATGTGCAGGAAGCATCGTTACTTTAGAGCTCGATTGAATCAGTCGCGAATTGAACGTCATAAAAAAGTAGCATGACCGGCCACCTTTGGGTGATCGTTTGATGACCCTATGGGTGAGCTATCACTTGGTCGATCGCTCCCTGTAGAGGAGGGGTGGAAGATGATCGCAATGCTACCCTGTTGGTTTTATGAAAATAAATCTACACCATCCAACTAGGCTAGCGAAGTTAGATGGACGAGATGATTTGCGGTAGTTACATATTTTCGTTGATGTAATTTAGGGTTTAAGGCCGCGCGGCCAACCCTCTTTTAGGCGAGCGATTCAAGGAATTGAACGTTAATTCGAACAGGTCGCGATCGATCATGTGCAAAGGTGGGTTGCCGGTTATCATGTTGATGCCTTCGGGGCCGTTTGAAATTGGAACTAAACCACTCGATCTGGCCGGAAAAGACGGATGGTTGTGATAAATTTGTGACAATAGCATGTTGTCGCAAAGCAATTTTATGGTTTTCAAACAAACGCATTCACCCTACTTTGGGCAAGTGATTTGATGCGCTCTGGTCTTGCTATGAGCAAGTCGATCGACGGAGGGTGGAGTTGGGTTGACGGTGAACACGGTAGCACTTCTTTAATCATTCAAGGAAGATTCTAATCCGTCCAACCAGGCTAGCTAAGTTGGACAAATCATGATGTTTCGAGACCGCTTGGCGGGTCTTAGCTCGCTTGAGCTCTCTTTTTCAACAACGCGATCACCCATGTTAGGGTTATCGTTCGATGGCGTTGTGAGTGTGCTAGGTGGATAAGTATTTACTTGATCGTTATCCCACATCTGAAAATTTTTTTATACACGGAAAGTAGAGACTCTCCTCCTTCCCGGACCTTGCAGATGACAAACGATTAAATACAGGGTTTTACAATTTTGACCCTGAACTAAAAACCACCATCAACACTTGGATAACGTTATCTCAGGCTTGGCTGACACGACTGATGTTGTCAGAGATTTAGTCGACATCTCTGAGGCCGTCCGAGATTTGACAAATGGGTCTAAGGTCGTCCGTAATTTGGTCGATCATGCTGAGTCTGTTTGAAACTCAACTGACATGGCTGAGTCTCTCTGAAGTCAGCTGGGACATGTTCATGAGAGTAAGGGAGGCTTGCATGCCTGATAATGTCTATGTGAAACTTCGGCTTACTTGTCTTTGACCAGCGTATCTTGCAGAGATGTGCTAGGAGTCAATTGTTTCCGTATAATGGGTCAACATGACCAGTGTATCTCAAAATGATGTTCTAGGAGTTTTTCGAAAGGGCTAAGAGGCAGAATAACCAGCATATCTCGCGGGGATGTCCTAGGAATTATTCGGAAGCCTCAGTAAGTCGAGTCAGAGCCTAGAGTAGACGTGACCAGTGTACCCGCGATGATGTACTAGGAATCAGTTCTTGATCTCATAGGATGAGTCATGCTTACATGAGATATTTATTATGTCTTCCCTCTGGGTCATAAGTCCGCTCGGGACGTTTTTACGCATCTACAGATCCTACATGACCATCAGTTTCTCGTCGAGGATGTATACTAGAATGGGATCTGTTCTTATATTATAATTTTGGTTTTTGATTGATTTTGTAATTAAAATCTTGTAAAGCTCATGTACTATTAGCATTATCTATAATACAAAACAGAATGGGTTTTTGAGCTTGGACGGATGGATAACATTTTGAGAGACAAACATTGTATCCGACCATCCCAATCTCATCCCATCAAAAGACATTCGACGGATATGAAAGTTGTAACCTATTTTGTGATGAATTTTTAATTGATTATTTTCCTCATAATTAGGGTCATAAACTTCATATTATGAATGTACAATGATTTGATTTCTTCATTTAAATAAAATACATGCAATAGAATATCTTTTAAGAGTATTCTTTATGTCTTTTACGGTTATAAACACAATACAATTTATTGTTATCTTTCTACAAAAATCAGGCAAGCTTTGTCAATCAAGTAGAATTGAAAAAAAAAAAAAAAAAAAAAAAGCCTCTCTGTAGGAATTTTTCTATTGGTCATGTTACGCCCTCCCTCATTTTGTATGTTTAGGAAGAAACCAGAGGTGGATCAAAGAGTTATTTTTTCATGATAAAATATATAACACGTAAGAAATTTTTATCAAATAAGCCAGATAAAAATTATTTACATTTTTTTATTTAATAAAATGAATTGGTATTAAAATTCAAGCGTTGTTAAATGGATTGATGATACAATCTTAAAAATATCATATATTAATCCAAGTTTCAACGGGCTTATGCTGTTTTAGTTGTGATCATCAAAAATAAAATAAGATAACACGGTAAAACAATTTGACTAGCAAGATTTAATTTCAGTAATTACTCTTAAATCAACTGCACTTTAGACCAACTTTTAAAATAAAATAAGATAACACGGTGAAACTTCCAGGTTCATAAGTTCTTATATGTAGAATTCAGTCTAACAAGACATCGGAACCTAATTAAATATAATCCTTATTTAGATAATGTCGAATTACTCTTTTTCTATATGTTTTTATTAGATATTTATTATGACTCTATGTTAGCCTCATGTCGTGTCGTTATGACACGGGTTATTTCTAGTCATTTACATCATAGAAAGGAGGAAAAGGATTCTGTTGGTTTTGTTTTTGAAAGATTAACTTTTCTGCTTTTTCGATGTGTAATCTTGAACTCATCAGATTGAGATATGTTGATCATGTCTCTTCATGAAGTTATCTCCCTGTACTTGAATGATATTTTTTTTAGATTTTCGAAATGTAATGATACATGGTTGAATCAGCTTTAGACCGTGATGGGTCGTATGGGTTGGCTGTTGGACCGGCCGGGTCGTCCGGTTTTTGTCATAAAGAACATTTTTTTACTAAAATTGTGTCAGGTCACTGTTGAATCGGACCGTAAAGGTGATTGGTTCACTGGTTTTCTGGTCCGACCGGTCCGGTTTTCAAACATTGGTTGTAGCCTAGCTAGCAACACGAGATTCCCATACGTACGAAACGGCATATGTACGGGTATTATTCGAATTTACGGAAGCCAAATCCGGTCAACGATTTGTGATTCGGTAGTAATTCGGGACGACATACGTACATGTGTAATTCGTTTTAGAGATATGAATCCAGCATACAAAGTTCGGCCTGTATTAAATGCGAAGAAGAGGATAAAAATGCTGGAAAGGTTAGGTTTGTGTACAAAGGTTGAGTTTTGTAATGCTTATTTTTTTTTCAAAAGCACTTTTAAAACCTATATATGTCAATAAATTTTGAAGTTGGTGTTTAGTAAAAAAAAACTAAAGTGCTTTTTATCCAAAACACTTCCCAAAATTCCTCATTTTTAAAAGTCAGGAGAGGAGCTTTTAAAAGCTACAAAAGCATAAGTTGTGGTCCCACATAAATTTAATGTTTGATTTATCTTTTTTATCCCTACTTTATTTTATAAATGACAAAAGTTACCCTTAAATTTATATACAATCAATTTTTTACTATTTCTTATATTGCATTCTTTAAATATTATTATTTCGAACTATTTTATATTCCATTTATTTAATTTGTCAACAGTAGAAATAAAAATAAATATTAAATAATTACTTAATTTTAGTTTCATTTTTTGCTTGAATAATTACTTAATTTGTCAACAGTAAAAATAAAAACAAATATTAAATAATTACTTAATTATTAAGTAAAATAATTTCTTAACAATCATAATGATAGTTTAGTATGAACATTAATATTATATTGTGAAAAAAATAATTATTTTTGAACCCAATAAAATTGAATAAAACTATCATGAGTGATATGTCTGTTTTTGTCATTTGTTACAACAACAATGGTTGAATCTGAAATTTTACCAAACACATTTTGATTGCTTTTTTAATCAGCTTCAACTTTAATTAATATTTTACCAAACATCTAACTGCTTTTTTCTCACAGCACAGCACACCAACGCACAGCAGAAAAGTGCTTTTACAAAAGCTGCAGCAATACCAAACTAAGTTGATATAATGTGACTTTAACATCAACAATCAACCGCTTCAGTAGAACATAGTTGATATAATGAGTTAAATGGTATGACTTCGAATCCCTTCAGATGCAATTTTGCCGAACTAAAACGCCATATGTTAATACGGTACGGAACAAAGACGCGTATGACCCGGGAACCTCAGAAAATTAGTGTATATTGGATCTGGTGTTTCAGTAGGACGGTTGTTCAGTATGCAAAAATTCGTGATTGGTATGACGAATTACTAATTAGATTTTTCCGTTCAGAGCACCATAACTTAATAAATTCCGGGGACTTATTTCTAAATACGGGACGCGAGTTATAACCCCAAAGGTGTCATTTTCCGTGCACAAAAACTCCAACAAAACAAATTGTTCACAAAAACCCCATTTAACATAAACTGTCTATATTACCCTTCTAGTTTAAATCACCCCAACAAAAACAAAAATCAACCCCATTTTAAATTTTTATTATATTATCACCAACAACAACAAACCACCGCCGCCGTCGCCGCCACCACCACCGCCGCCACCAACCACCGTCGTCGCCGCCCACCACCACCACTGCCACCAACCACCACCGCGCCACCGCCGTCGAGCAACACCACCATTATCGCCGCCACCACCACCACCAACCAGCCCCCACCGCCACAAAAATTAAGTTTCATTGATCAATATTCAACAAAATGAGAAAAAAATGATGAAACCAAACTAAGAAAATGATGAAACCAAAATTGGTTTCACCAAAATTAGATGAAACCAAATTTTGGTTTCACCGTAAAAGAAAGGAGAAAGAAGAAAGAAGAAAAAATGAAACACAATAAGATGAAACCTACCACCACCGTCAACTGTACCGCCCCTATCGCCGCCACAACCACCATCACCACAACCACCACTACCATTACCTCCTCAACTAAAACTAGTTTCAACAAAAAATAAGCCGCATGTGTCTCCCCATTAAAAATTGGTTTCCTAGAGAACAATATTCAACAAAAATGAAATTTTCACATATTGTCATTTTACCAACACAACTTCAATGATGAAACCAAACATGCCGACTTCCAAGTCAGGCCGAATAAACTAGGAAAAAATCAGGTGAAACCAAAATTTGGTTTCATCATAAAAGAAAGGAGAAGGAAGGAAAAAGAAAAAAATGAAACACAATAAGATGAAACCTATTACCACCGTCAACTGCACCACCCCATAGCCGCCACAACCACCAGCACCATAACCACCACTACCATTACCATCTCAACTAAAACTAGTTTCAACAATAAAACAATTCACCTGTGTCTCACCATAAAAAATTGGTTTCATAGAGATCAATATTCAAAAAAAATAAAAAAATATACGATGAAACCTAATTAGGTTTCATCATTTTTCCACATATTGTCATTTCACCAACATAACTTCAATGATGAAACCAAACACGACGACCATGCCGAATAAACTAGGGCAAAAATCAGGTGAAACCAAAATTTGGTTTCATCATAAACTTAATTTTCATCATTAAAATATTTGGTTTCATGATAGAAAATATGCAAGTTTATGATGAAACCAAATTTGGTTTCATCATTAGTTTACTGTTTTCACCAACCAAAACTGTCAGAATTTGATGAAACCAATTTTGGTTTCATCATATCGGTCATTTCCCCAATACAATATTGATTTCGACATTGAAGATGTATCATCATTTGTTGGTGATGAAACATCAGAAGGTGGTGGTGGTGATTTTAGAGGATTGAATGAGGAGGCGGAGGTGCTGTTGGGAGCGGATCTGCAAGTACTAGTGTTGATTGTAGATGATAAAAGGAGGGGGAGGTGTTGTTGGTGGCGATTTGAAGGTATTGGTGGTGGTTTTAGATGGTAGAAGGAGGAGGCAGAAGTAGTGTTGGTGGCGGATCTGATGTACTAGTGGGACAAACAAAAATAAGAGGAGGGGGTGTTGTTGATTGAAAATCGGGACGTAGAAAGAGAAGAAGGTTATGATGGTGTTAATGGAGGAGACGGAGGTGATAATGGTGTTTATGGAGGAGACGGAGGTTCTGTTGGTGGCGGATCTGGACACATCGGTTGGTCTGATGGTGTTGGTGATAGATCTGAACAAAAGTAAAAGAAAAAGAGACGGAGGTTTCGTGGAGGAGACGGAGGTATTGCTTTGGTGGTGACGGGAGGTGTTGTCAGCTGGGTGTTTGTGGAGATCTATCTTTTCTCACTAACAGAAAAAATATTTGTTGCTGCTGGTGATAATGGTGGTGGAGAGAAGGAGGCGGAAGAAAGAATAAAAAGAAAAGAGAGAAGAAGAAGAAGAAGAAATGAAGATAAAAAGGGTATGTTTGGCTTTTTTAAAAATAATAAAAACTAAATTTACTCATTATTATTTGACATGGGGTTTTTGTGTCACTTTTTAATCAAATGGTTTTTATTTATTAAAAATAATATGGCTAGATTTTTTGTACCACAAGTTTGGTCACCTTGGTGTTTTATGACTGGTTCTGTTCTAAATATGCTTATTCTGACAGTCCTAGTTTTCTAGGATGACAGTTGTAGTTTTCTAGGAGAGATAAACTGAATTTCATCTAACCATCCATCTTAGATTATAATGGCTAGTAAGCTGCTAGCGTATATTGGCGTCCCGCACGACTGTACAGGATAGCACTGCCCGAACGGTAATATAAACTTGTGCAAAAAGAATATCTAGGAAGACTTCCTCTGTTAAACTCGGACGAAGTGAAACAAGCACCCCATATTTAAAGGCCATTCGGTAATTTGAAAATTTTATTTTCTCACTGATAAATCGATCTAGTGCGCTTAATATCAATCTTGCACCAGGTGATGTTTTCATTCTTTACAATAGGGTACGCCATTTCAGTGTATATTTAATCTCTCTTTGACTTAATCTGGTGGTCTCGTTCTAACATCCCATTTTTTCTGTCATGATGGAGATTTGCAAGCTCTTGCAAGCTCGCTTGCTCACATAATTGATTAAAAAAAAGAAGTCAAAGTGCACATAGATTCTTTTGTGGTTCTTTTAGCTATAACAGAGTAGGTACATCTCCAAATATTTAGCCTGTTTCTTGATTGGCGGAGCCAAGGGTTGACTAACCTGGCTCTAGTCCCCTCAAAATCACAAAAACCATTAAAAACACATTATACTTATCCAGTATTTTGTATTTAGTTCACTTAATCTTATATTTTAGTCCACTAAAAATCCGTAAATTTAGATAATCTTTATTTAGCCCCCCACATATATTTTTTCTGACTTCACCATTATATAATAAAGATATTTCGATATATCATAGAGGAAAAGGTGATTGAGATGGCTTACAAGAAGCTTGAACTCGACGCTCTAGTGATCCAAAGTGGACGACTAGCATAGCAAACAGGTGAAAGTATCGATCCCTCAAAAACTGCCTTTGGAAGCTGTTGTCTCGATTGGTTGGATACAAGAGTCCGTTGTTAAAAATTTTGAGTTACTTATTTTTTTTACACTATGCAACAATAAAAAATGATACAAAATCAAGCCCCTTATCTAAAATTCTAGTTACACCAATCGTGGAGTAGGGGTGCCAACGAGTCCAATCGGGTTCGGGTAGTATACTAGTTATTCGGCTAGTTACACCAATCGGCTAGTTACACCAATCGTGGAGTAGGGGTGCCAACGGGTCCAACCGGAATTGAAACCGCTTATGTTATTCGGTTCCAGGTCCTAGCGGTTTCGAGTATGGTTCCTAAATTAATGGATCCTGAACCGGGCCCGTTAAAAACATCAAATTCGGATCCGGGTATTTATCTGGTCTTCTAAATCAACTATACTTTGGTAAATTATTTTTATTTTCATCATGTTAGCTGTAAACAAATAATTTTTTATATAATATTAATGTCAAAACAATGTAAATGTTCCGATTAAGACTAAACCGAATACTAGAATTAACGATAAATGAAGCAAAATCTAAAGCAAATCTAAATAAAATCTATACATTTCAAGTAAAATTTGCACACAGAAAGATAAATAACCGGGGACCCATCGGATAATACCCATTAGGATTTGAAAGCTTATCGATTCCTAATGATTCTACCCGTTGGGCAAGGTTTTTGAATCGTAAATCGAAACGTGAATCGTTTTTTTATTTCTTAGAATCGAATCGTATGTTGAATCGTGAATCGTAGATTCATGGTCTATTTTTGAAACTTATATTTGCTTACAAGTAATATTGAATTATGGGAAACATTTAACAAAAGTCACAAGTATTAGTCTACTTTCAATAATTGTTGCCTTAGTAACTTATAAATTTTATGTAGTTTCAATATTAATCACAACAAGAAGCTTGGTCTAGTGCTGGGTTGCACGGACGCGGATGCGTAGACGCGGACACGACACGACACGACGCTGACGCGGACACTACAAAATTTTCAAAAAACTAGGACGCGGACACGTATATACATATTTTATTTATATTTATATTTATATATATATATAATCATGTATTTATACAGCAAAGTCAAGTATTTCGACCCTAAAAATTAGAAAATGATGTTATATATGTATAAATTTCAAAAGAAAAGAAGATATCGTTTGTTTATACACGCCGAATGTCAAATAATCAGTCACTATTAAACACATAGCACAATCTAAATGCATTCTTAGATCAACACATGTCCAACTAAGGGTATACGTGATGTCATTTCCAATTACAAAATCCGAATAAAGACCTAAATTATTGATCTAAATGTTTGTCTTTCTTCATTTGGTTAATAATAGTAAAAATAAAGGAAAAAGTTTATATGAAAATGAAAAAAAAAATGCGTCGGACACGCGTCATCGGTGCGTCCAAATCAGACGCGCATAGGACGTGCAAATTGGTGCGCGTCGGACACGCGTCGTGTCAGCGTCCCACGCGCGTCCTGTGTCCGTCGCGAGTCGGACGTGGACACGGCTCAAGAAATGGAGCGTCCGTGCAACCCAGGTCTAGTGGTTAGTGGATAGGTGAACAAACTGTCAGGTCCCAGGTTCAATCCTGGGCAACTTTATCAAACATTTACTTTAGAAGTTACGAGTGTAAACCAAGAGTTGACTTGGTCAACGATTTAAGAAAAACTCAAAAAACACGAGTTAATAGACTTTCGATTCAGGCATACGATTCAACTCGAATTGGATCAAAATGACGTGAATCGTACGAGTCACGAGTTGACTCGTACGAGTTTAAAAACCATGTTGTTGGGTAACGACATCATTAATGTGTCCAATTTTAGGACCCGAAATCGGACTTGATTCATTCGGGGTTGCGGTCCGATTCTGGATAATCGGTTACTCATTGGCAATCCTCGTCCAGAACCGAGACCCCACATTCTCACGGCTCTATAATTCCACCTTATGCGAAAGATGCATAACGTGCGCACCGTCGAGACAAATACACCATACAATCATCTTTAGGACAAGTTGTGGGTACATATGCGATATCATCGCAACCGTCCGTTCTACATCTCTTAAAATCAAGTAATGATCAACGGCGTATTTCTGTCCAACATCAAGTAATGATCAACGACGTATTTCTGTCCAACAAATTGATGAGGTCCATCTCCAAACACCAGAAAGTTTCTTTGAAATAACCGATCTTCTTGACGATTCTCAGAAAATCTATCTGGATCAAAACGTTCTGGATCGGTAAAACCCTGAAATGACGATTCAAAAATAAAAGGAAAAACAATTGATCCTTTAGAGCAACCACAATGGGCGACTAAACCCAAATATTTGGTAAATGAACGAGACATAGTGGGACGTACTATCGACTAAACCCCGACTATCGACTAAATCCCCAAATATTTGGACTATATTTGGTCCTGACCAAAAGAGTAAACCCAAATATAGTCGAGCGAACTTATAATCCACGCCCCACCACCAGGAGGGTATATAATGTACGCCCCACACCAGGCGAACGTATAATCCACGCCCCACACCAGGCGTGGTTTATACCTCCGCCCCATATTATTATTTTTATTATTTTTTTCTTTTGAATGGGGCGTGGTTTATACCTCCGCCCCATGAATCTTTTTTAAATTTTTTTTTTTCGGAATCTCCCCCACACCAGGCGAACGTATAATCCACGCCCCACCACCAGGCGAACGTATATTCCACGCTCCACAAAATTTAATCTTCCACTCGTAGCGTCACACACCAGACTAAACCCAAATTTTGGTCTTTTTTTCCTCTTTGATCTTTGGTTATACTCGCACCACTGCAGTCGAGGAATTGTGTAAGATTCTGTCAACTTGGCACGCAATGATCAATAGGTATGTTACATGACCCAATAAACTTAACCCAAAAATTTGTTATCGTTTTCTTGACCAGCTTAACTCAAAATCTACTATCACGATCCACAGTTTTCCAAGTGACTCATAATTTACCACCTTGAACCTAAATTTGGTTTGTGATACTTTTACAGTTCGTTTGTGTTTGGAAAATCATGTTGCCCCCTGATAGGTGTTTAAAACACCTAATTTACTATCTAGTAGTTACGCTTTCTTTGCTATTTTTCTTGTGAATTATGTACTTTATGTCTGCTTTTGAGTTATTAGGTACTTGGGAGTCGCATGGAGGTAAAGAAGAAGAAATTACTCTATTTGAGCCAAAAGGGCAAAATGGTCATCACATGGGCGAACACTATCTGGAGCTGAGCCATGGTTAAGGGGCACCTCTATGTGGAAGAACACTAAAGACAGGCCAGCTGATGGTTAAGGGGTTACAAATCAAGATGGACCTTATCTGATGAGTGGTGCCTAGAATCAAATTTAGTTGGCCCTTATCTACCTCTCTAGGGTGGCAATATCCATTAGCCTGCACTATAGCCCTAAATCGAGAGAAACTCATCTCTCATTCATTTCATTACAACTGAAATTGAGAAGAAAGAAAAGCTCAGGCAACAACCA
Organism: Papaver armeniacum; assembly: GCA_023531295.1. NCBI lineage: Eukaryota > Viridiplantae > Streptophyta > Magnoliopsida > Ranunculales > Papaveraceae > Papaver > Papaver armeniacum. The sequence continues at coordinate 23,355 of JAJJWW010006531.1, read as the reverse complement.
TGAGATCCTGGAAGTTGATGGAGAGTATTGATGTTGTTCAAATCAAGAACACAAAGGGGTGAATCCGAGAGAGAGACGATGATGCTGAGAACAATTGGCTGCTGTTCTCTGAGATGAATCTAGGGTTCTTAAATTTGTATTTTGTTCTGGGGTTGAAGTTTAGGTGATGAACACAGAAAGGAGATGGTGGATTTTGGTTTCAGGAGAGAATCGAATTCAAAGACAAAATGTAGAATCTGTGATGAATTAGAGATGGGTTTCGGTTCAAATCCAAATATGTGTGTTGGATGAGAGTTCAAGGAAATACAGATGAGATGAATTGATGCTGGTAGTTGCAATTGAGCAGGGTCATACCTGGTTTTGAGTTACAGTTGGAGATGGCCTAGCTTATGATGATTGGCAATGGTGGTGGCTCACTATGACAGAACGTAAGTGAAGTGAATGGAAGAAATGGACTTGGTGAAGGCATTGTTGTTGTCTTTGCTCGTGGAAGGAGGAGGCTAAGATGCTGCTACTGGTATGTGTACTGGTGGTTTTGCAGTTGTGGTATGAAGATACAAGGAAGAAACTGTGAATGGTTGGTGGTTAGCAAGGATGGTCTGAGCTGATATTGAGCCGAGAGTTGGTTGAGAGTGCTATAAAGATGAGAAAATCAGGGTTGAAACTAAACCGAATATACTCGAATCTGATGGATGAAATTGAAGTTTGAGCTTGAATTGAAATGAACAAGAAACTGGTGATATTATGGTGCTATTTGTTGTGGTGACTGAAGGCTGGTGGTATGATTACACTGGCTAGGTATGTTTAAGCCATAAGAGATGGAAATGATAATGAATTTGGGATGAGCAGGGTTTGTTTGAGATTTCAGTTGCAAGCGGATATATTGGTGATTGAGTTGAGTAGGTTACAAAGAAATGAAATGGCTCAAGTATGCTATGTTTGATGAGCAAATGTAGATTTTTTTAAGTGTTTGCGCAACAAAGTGCCGAGAGGCCGTGAGTAGCTGAAATGAATGTTGTGTTGGCTGCTGGCTCAATGGGATTACAGACGAAAATGGAAGCTGCTGCCATGGCTCGATTGTTGGGGTTATGAGGAATAATGTTGGTGGTTTGTAACTTATGTGCTTATGGGTTTTAACTGAATTTGATGGTGGTGCACGAGAAGACTGAGTCGATGCTGTTAGTCGACAGAGATGAATCCGAGAGTTGCAATGGGAGTTGGTGCTGGTCATGACAGTGTGGAGGTTTTGCTGGTGGAACTGCACTTGCAGGCAAGGCTGAATGGAGCGATTGGCATTGCACATGTGAAGCATTGGTGGTATCGAAATGCAATTGGAACCGAGAGTGTGTTCGCTGGTACTGGAGCATTGAATGGAAGAAGCACTGAAGGGGTTGAGATGAATTGCAGCTGGGGGTAGTGGTGATTTTCATGGAGTGTGATGAATGTTAGAACTTGCAGCTGTAGTTGCGGGGTTCGAATCTATAGTCTTGGGCTGTTGTGTGGGAGCACCACAGTGGTATTGTTGCCATGGAAGTTGGTGTGTGCAGAGTGTGTCGAATGGGATTTCTTTGGTGGTGCGAAGTCACAGAAGAATGATGCAGTGAGTAAAGCAGATTGAAGCTGAAAGAATGGTGGTGCTCAATTCTGATGTGAGGTTCTGGTGGGTGTTACAGGGGAGCTGTAATGGAGTAGTTTTGGTGGTGGCAGTGGCTAGTATAGCTTGGTGGAGCTGTTGACGTGCTATAACAATGTGTTTGGTTACGCAATCTAGGAAGCTGATTATTACATGTGAAAATACAGGAATGAATTGTTGCTGAGATTGCAGGTGACTGAGAGATGGGCAGATCTGAATTTGGTGATGTTGAATCAGTGAACTAGAATTGATGAAGCTGCTGTTATACTGAGTCGCAAGTGATTACAAGCTCAGGTATAATATGTTGCATGGAACTGGGATAAGGCGAGAGTGGTGTTGAGATATGGCTATTCTGGTGAATGTTTGGCTATGACATTGGAGCTGGTAATGAAGCTACATATGGGGAAAAATTGAGAAGATGTTTTTCTGGTGATGCAGGAAATGGTGAATTGTAGCTGCATAGGACTTGCATGCTGTATTGCAGTGCAAGAAGGAGGAGAAGAAGGTGAACTGAAGATGGGTCTCTGGCAGTTGCATACCAGATTGCAGTTGGAGGTTTGTCTTCTTGTAAGATTGAGTCAAGAACATGGAGGTGTTGGCTGTTACGGGTGGTAATGGAATAAGCTGGGATGAATGAGGTGCGATTCTTTATTAGAGCGTATCTTTGAGTTGAGAGATATTGCACAAAAAGCTGCAAGATGGCGCAGCAGAAGCTTAGACCTGAAATGGCTCATGCCAAGGCCAGTCAGGCTAGTAGAACCTGACTCACACAACTCGGCCTGACTCAATGACTCGGTGATTGACCCGGTTTGACTCAGTGAGTTGACTGAGTTGACCTGGCCGATTCGACCCGTTGACCGGTGGCGGACTTCGCCCTTCACCCGAACCGCTTTCCTCCACCTTTTCCTACCGATTTCCAACCACAATACCAGTTTTCCGGCGACGTATTTTTGGACATATTTTCTACATGGGTTTCTCTCTCTTGTGGGCTTGGTGGATTTTCATCTAATGGACTTTGAGGGCTAGACCTAATTTTGGAACAAGAGGAGCTATAAAAGAGAAATCCTACAACTTTTGGAGACACATCTTATTCTTGGAACTGGGAGAGCCGCTTTTGTTTACACAACTAGGGTTTGCTTTTGTTCATCGTCTTCTTTACTCAATTGATATTTTTGTGATGAACTCCATAGCTATGAGTAGCTAATTTTTCATTATTGGTTAAGGATGTAGTCCTATTTCTAAAACTTGTGTTTGCTTTATGTATTAGTTTTCTCTCTTGATTATCGTTCATATCTCTACTGTTTTTATGATCACATGATTGATGTATTGTGATAGGATTATGATGTTTGATTAGTTAAGTGGCCAATTAATTGAACTTGCATCCTAGTCCATAGCTATTTTAGGGTTTTTCATCGAGCGATAACCCTGAATACGAGTAGCATGATATGTTTACGGTTTGTAGTGATACACTCTCGTAATCATATGTAGAGTATGACCATTTTCCGATTTGTTATGTGCAACGCATGACAATTGTATTGATTAGCCGATTTCTGAAACTTGATGCTCCTAGGAATTGAACTTAATTAGCGCAAGGTGTTAGGTTATTCTTTAGGTAGAATTCACATACGCATCTCTATTGTGTGTGTTGATGAACTTAGGAAATTATTAGATTATCTTGCTCTCTTGATTCTCTAGGCTTTTGATAATATAAGAGATTAAATCGTAATTCTAATCATATATGCAAACACATGTCTAAGATTGAAGATGAATTCCTTGACCAATATCTTTCTCTATTGATTACTTTCTACAATTTACTTTGCTTTTAATTTACTTTTATTGCTTACATAAAAATCAGAAATCCCCCCAATTGGTTACTTTAAGAAATTGATTACGAAATAACTACAATCGCCTCTATGTGGATACGAACTCTTTCTTATCATATACTTTAGGAAAGTGAAATTATTTTTGACGATCGACAACGATCAAATTTTGGCCGTACCGGAGAGGCATACGGCTAGTTATTAAGTTTTTAGTTTCTTATTTCTATTTTTTTGCTTTTATCTTTGTTTCTTGTTATCTTGTCTTGTTTCTCACTTGTTTGCGAGAATTGTTTTCAGGTACCTAGTCCCTGGCTTCTAAGGATTGGAATTATCCAAGGTGCGGGATAGCTACTCGAAGAGGCACAATACTCCAACCAAGTCAAGACGCAACAGACGAGCAAGAGTTGGAAGTAGGAGAAGAGATTTTCCAACAACAAGAAGAAGAAGCAATGGGTGATGCAAATCGTTCACTCAAGGAGTTAGCTTCTCATAAGCTAGATACACAACATGGGTGTATTCAAACGGACTCTACTTTTGAGATTAAGACGGGTTTGCTTAGAGAATTACCAAAGTTCCATGGCATGGTGAACGAAGATCCAAACAAACATCTTATGGACTTCCACACCATTGTCACGGCTATGCTTCCAGCGGATGTTGAGGCGGATGGAGCAATGTTGAAAGTTTTCCGTTTCTCTTTAATGGATAGTGCCAAGGATTGGTTATACTACTTGCCTTCCGGAAGTGTCACAACATGGAATGGGCTGAAGAAACTCTTTCTAGAGAGATATTTCCCTGCATCAAAGGCTACTCAAATTCGCAAGGAGATTTGTGGAATGAAGCAAAATGTGGGAGAATCCTTATATGAATGTTGGGAACGATACAAGAGATTGGTTGGAAGATGTCCTCACCACCAATTCAGTGACGCTATGATCATCCAATATTTCTATGAAGGACTCCAATCAAGTGATAGGAATCTTCTTGACGCTGCGGGTGGTGGTGCAATAGTGAACAAGACGGTGGCACAAGCTAGAGAGTTGATTGAAAACATGGCAGCGAACTCACAACAATTCTTGAGTCGTGGTTCGGATGTGATTCTAAGAAGGGTGAATGAGGTGAGCGAGGTTGAGGAACTTCGTCAACAAATGGGTAACATGAACGCAATGCTTCAACAAGTTGCAGCCGCGGTTATACCAAGTTCCTCTCAAGCTTATGAAGACGAGCAAGCTAATGCGATCTTTCCAAATCAACAAAGACGGTATGATCCCTACTCCAACACTTACAATCCGGGATGGAGAGATTACCCCAATTTTATCTATGCCAATAAGCAAGGAGCGATTCAACAATCTAGTTTCAACAACCCGAGTGGATTTCAACCTCAACAACAACAATTCCAGCCGAGACAACAATTTCAACAACAACAACAACCTCAAAATATGGGGTCTAATATGGAAGAGTTGCTGAAATCTTTTATGCAAAGAACGGAGAGTACGGTTAAGGATTTGCAAACTCAAGTTGGTTCTATGGATATTGAGTTGAATCAATTAAAGGCACAAAATGGTGGGAAACTCCTTCTCAACCTATAAACCCAAAAGAGGGTGTCAATGCAATCACATTGAGAAGTGGTACACAACTTGTGCAACCCGAAGTTCTTTGATTCGGCGCGGTGGAAACACCTAAGGAACTGTTTTGGAGAGGAGAAAGTCGAGTATTCTCCCAAAACTTCTGAGGTACCTATTTCTAACTCTAAAACTCCGGTTTTTACTTATGTTACCTTTCCCTCGTAGATTTGCAAGTTCCAAGAAGGCGGAACTAGAAAAGGAAATTTTAGACATTCTCAAGAAGATCCATGTGAACATACCACTCATAGATGCAATCAAGCAAGTTCCAAAGTATGCAAAGGTGTTGAAGGACTTGTGTACCAATAAGCAAAGGCTCAAAGGTAATGAAGTGCTTAGCGTGGGGGAGAATGCTTCGGCAATCTTACAACACAAACTCCCACTTAAGTGCAAGGATCCCGGTAGCTTTGACATTCCCGTCACAATTGGTAACACCACATTTAACAAAGATATGTTGGACTTAGGTGCTTCCGTTAATGTCATGCCTGCGTCTATGTATAATTCACTTGATCTTGGTCCTCTCAAAAAGTCTGGAATTGTGTTGCAATTAGCCTATCATTCTAATGTCTACCCAATGGGTATTGTTGAGGATGTTCTTGTGCAGGTTAATCAACTTGTATTTCCAGCGGACTTTTGCGTGTTAGAGATGGATGAAGGTTCACCGGATTCGTCTCTTCCATTGCTACTTGGGCGTCCCTTCATGAAAACCGCGGAAACCATTATTGATGTTGACAAGGGAACGCTAACTATGGAGTTTGATGGAGAAATAATACGTTTCAACATTTTCGAGACGATGAGATATCCTAGTGATGTCCACTCTTGTTTCTCCATTGATGTGATGGACACATTGGCGCAACAAATGTTTGATTTGAATAGTGTTGATGCTTTGGAAATCGTGCTCACTACACCTATTGACGATGGTTATGCATATAATGATGAGATTAAAGAAACCATTGGTTCTCTTGACTCATTACCGGAAAAATCAGCAATTAAGAATATTTCATATGCGTCTTTACCTTGCAATAATGAAAAACTTGTGCCATCTATTGTTAAATCTCCAAGTTTAGAATTGAAACCTCTTCCGAGTCACTTAAAGTACTTGTACTTGGGTGACAATGAAGACTTACCCGTGATTGTTTCTAACGAGCTTAATGAATTACAGGAGCAAAAACTTTTAAGGGTGGTAAGGACATACAAGACGGCCATAGGATGGAAAATCGCCGATATCAAGGGTATAAGCCCTGCCGTTTGTATGCATAAGATCCGTGTGGAGGATGATACAAAGCCTACAAGGGAAGCGCAACGTCGTTTGAATCCTCCCATGATGGAAGTTGTGAAAAGGAGATACTCAAGCTTTTGGACGTGGGTGTTATCTACCCCATATCCGATAGCAAGTGGGTAAGCCCTACAAGTGGTACCAAAGAAATCGGGTGTGACAGTGGTGGAGAATGATAAGAACGAACTTGTCCCAACTCGTGTGCAAACCGGTTGGAGGGTTTGTATTGATTATAGAAAATTGAATGCCACTACTCGAAAAGATCACTTCCCTTTACCATTTATTGATCAAATGCTTGAACGTTTAGCTGGACACTCTTACTATTGCTTCCTTGATGGCAATTCAGGTTATAATCAGATTGTGATAGCACCGGAGGACCAAGAGAAAACTACTTTCACTTGTCCTTTCGGTACTTTTGCTTATAGAAGGATGCCTTTTGGCTTATGCATTGCTCCATCTACTTTTCAAAGGTGTATGGTAAGTATTTTTTCGGAATATGTTGAAAACATAATCGAAGTGTTCATGGACGACTTTAGTGTCTTTGATGATTCATTTGACCTTTGCTTGAACAATTTGTCTCTAATCCTTGAACGATGTGTTGAAACAAATCTTGTGCTAAATTGGGAGAAGTGCCATTTCATGGTAACCCATGGCATAGTTTTAGGCCATATAATATCTTCTAAAGGCTTGGAAGTTGATAAATCTAAGATAGACCTTATTCGTGCTCTAACCCTTCCCACTACGGTGAGGGAGATACGTTCTTTTCTTGGTCATGCAGGTTTTTATCGTAGATTCATAAAGGACTTTTCCAAGATAGCATCACCACTTTGTAACTTATTGCAAAAAGATGTGGTTTTTAACTTTGATGAGAAATGTATGGCGGCATTCAATCGTTTGAAAGAACTTTTGATTTCAGCCCCTATCATTAAACCACCGGATTGGAGCAAGCCTTTTGAGCTCATGTGTGATGCTTGTGATTATGCGGTTGGTGCGGTGCTTGGGTAGCGTGTGGGGAAGATACCTCATACCATTTATTATGCTTCTAGAATGTTATTGAGGCCCAACAAAACTACACAACCACTGAAAAAGAGTTGTTAGCCATTTTTTTTGCTTTAGAAAAGTTTCTCTCTTATCTAATTGGTACAAAAGTTGTTGTCTTTTCTGATCATGCAGCACTTAGATACTTGCTTACAAAGAAAGAGGCGAAACCGAGGCTCATACGATGGATATTACTCTTGCAAGAGTTTGATATTGAAATCAAAGACAAGAAAAGAATTGAGAACACCGTTGCGGATCACTTGAGCCGTCTTCTTTGTGGACAAGGAGACTATCTCGTTGCATGAAAGTTTCCCTGATGAGCAACTATTCTCAATTGCCTTTGGAGAACCATGGTACGCTGATATTGTTAATTACTTAGTGTCTAAACAAATCCCAAAGAACTTGTCTCGTCTTTGAGAGGGACAAACTTAAGAAGTTAGGAAACCAATACATATGGGATGATCCATACTTATGGAAACATTGTAGTGACCAAGTAATACGTAGATGTGTTCCCGAATCTGAATTTAATTCTATCTTGTCTTTTTGCCACTCATATGCTTGTGGAGGACACTTTGGGAGTAAGAGAACCGCTCTCAAGATATTAGAATGTGGTTTCTTTTGTCCAACTTTGTTTAAGGATGCACATGCATTTTGTGTCACATGTGATAGATGCCAAAGAACAGGCAATCTAGGTGCTCGAAATCAAATGCCGCAAACTATTATTCAATTTGTTGAGGTTTTTGATGTATGTGGAATTGATTTTATGGGCCCTTTTGTCAATTATAGTGGGAATTATTATATTTTGCTTGCTGTGGATTATGTCTCGAAATGGGTGGAAGCTAAGGCCACCCCAACTAATGATTCTAAAGTTGTTTCAGATTTTGTGCAAGCTAATATATTTGCAAGGTTTGGAATTCCAAGGGCTATAATTAGCGATGGAGGTTCACACTTCAAAAACAGGTTCTTGCAAAACTTGTTAAGGAAGTACAATGTGTCGCATATGATTGCAACACCCTACCATCCGCAAACAAATGGACAAGCCGAAGTTTCCAACCGAGGGGTGAAATCCATTCTTGAAAAGACGGTGAATCCAACAAGGAAAGATTGGAGTTCGCGACTCAATGATGCTTTGTGGGCATATAGAACCGCATATAAAACACCTATTGGGATGTCTCCCTTTAGGCTTGTTTATGGTAAACCTTGTCACTTACCCGTGGAAATTGAGCATAAGGCGTTTTGGGCTATTAAGCAATGAAATATGGAGTTGGATGGTGCTGGAAGGCAAAGGAAGTTACAACTTCAAGAGTTAGAGGAGATTCGCAATGATGCATTTGAAATCTCACGGATTTACGAAGAAAAGACGAAAGCTTTTCATGATAATATGATTACAAAGAAACAATTTTGCATTGGGCAGAAAGTGCTTTTGTTTAATTCTCGTTTGCAATTATTTCCGGGTAAATTAAGGTCACGTTGGATTGGACCTTTTATTGTGACTAATGTGTTTTCTCATGGTGCAGTGGAAATTCGTAGTTTAGCTACAGGAAATGAACTTAAAGTGAATGGGCACCGGTTGAAACCATATTATGAGAAATTCTCCTCGGATGTCGTGGAAGGAGTTAATCTTGTAGAAGTAATCCTCTCGGAGGAGTCATAGAAAGCAAGGAGATAGTCGGTGACGACTTTAAACCAAGCGCTAAATGGGAGGCAACCCATCGGTTTTGTATCTCTTGTCTTTTATTTTCTTTTCTTGTCATGTTTTTACTTTTTCTGATTTTTTGTCACTTTTCCGTTAGGATTTCCCACCTTGACTTTCTTTGGAAGATTCAATTTACATTGAGGACAATGTAAAGTTTAAGTGTGGAGGAGTGGTTTGCTTTGTAAATTTTTCAAATTTTTCAACTTTTGTGTAATTAGTGAATAAGAAAACTCCAACTTGTAGTTAGTTTAGAGTCACATAGTATACATGTCGCTAAGATTACATCGAGAATCTCATAATAGTGACTGAACTTAGAGATGACAGAGAACATGATCGGGTTTCCTACTTGTATGAGAGTTAAAGTTGGATTTAACCATGCCGATGGAAAATAAGGTGCAGACCGAATTCGGTATTAGAGTAGTGATCCCCTATAGTGGAGACTACCCATGTTACATAATGTGAGGCACCGACCTTCAATTCTTTGTACCTGTCTAAATATGTGCTTTTAGAATGTGTGTCACCGTATGTAAATTCCGGGCAGAATGGTGAGTTGTCCAACCTCCCACCATAGAAGCACTATTTTGATCTCTTGAGTGCTATTTTTTCTCAACCATGTTGGTGACATCGAATTGCTAACTTACATACCACTTGTAATCTTGTTCGTAGTTAGCACCATCCACCTTATCTCTCTCTACACCAACGGGTCCATAGAAACACCATCATCATCAACAAGAGGAGCATCACAAATTTGAAGGAAAGTTGAAGACGTTCAAGGTTTACAAGCAACAATACGGAAATTGCGGATTTCAGATTTGAGTAAAGCAACAAGACAAGGAGCAGAATTTTTATAAGTTGAAGACTATTGTATAAGAGCGAAGTTTATAAAGATGATAGTTCGAGGAGTTTATGATATCAAGACATACAAGTTGTGAAGAATCAAGTGGTAAAGTACTTACACCATGGCCTTTGTACTTACGTTTCTTTTATTTTATCTTATTTGTATTTTTATTTTTCTCTTGTCTCAAAAAAAAAATGTTCAGGTTTGTTAATAGTTTTTATTATTTTTTTTTGTATTTGTTTTATTTCTTATTTCTAAAAAAAAAAGAAAAAAAAAAGAAAAAAAAAAAAAGAAAAAAAATAATAATATAAATAAATAAATAAATTTTGGGTTTGTATATATAGTTTGTTTTTAGTTTTGTATTCTTTCAATAAAGCCAAGGGAAAGAAGGAATATTTATAATGAAGTTTCAAGCAACAAGGAATTAGAGGAAAGAATCATATTGTCGAGATTCTACAAAGTTCAAGAGTTATCATCAAGAGTTGAAGACCGAAGACGAAGATGAAGACACCGATTGAAGACCGAAGACGTTTCTATGGATGCTATGAGAGTGGTGCTAGGCTGCACGCCAAACGGATAACGAGGTAAGTAAGCATATTCCCACCTTTGTTAAGTGGTTGATTTCCTTTCGAAGAGATCATCAGAAAAATGGGTTTTCAAAATTATAAAAGATGTGGGTTTTTAAAACATTTTGAGGGTTTTGCCTTCCTACCATTCAACGTGTCTCAGGATTCTCTCTTCATTCCAACCTGGACACACATGTGTGACCCATAAAAAGCTGTTTATTATTGAGAGCAATTTCATAAAACCCTTTTGATCACTCCGAACCCTTGTGAGGCAGAGTCGAGACTTTTGATCACTCCGAACCCGAATTTTTGTCGAGAAGGGATGGTTATTTCTCTCTCAACTTTTAAGAATGAGATTGTGTTCATTTATGTGTCTAACTTCTTATGACTAGTGTGCAGAATCTCTATGTCTTCTTAGCGCATTGGATGCTATCATTACGAAGAACTAGTAAGTTGGAAAAATAGGTTTTGTGGGTATATCTCTAGTAAACCCTCACGAGACTATAACTCGTCCACTAGGGACACCTAGGGGTTTAAAGGCTTGTTATTTATGCTAAAAGTGACCGTAGCCTCGATGACACGGAGTTGTATGTATTCTTTAGAATTGTTTTGTTTGATTTGCTCGAGGACTAAAAAGTCTAAGTGTGGGGGAATCTGATAGGTGTTTAAAACACCTAATTTACTATCTAGTAGTTACGCTTTCTTTGCTATTTTTCTTGTGAATTATGTACTTTATGTCTGCTTTTGAGTTATTAGGTACTTGGGAGTCGCATGGAGGTAAAGAATAAGAAATTACTCTATTTGAGCCAAAATGGCAAAATGGTCATCACATGGGCGAACACTATCTGGAGCTGAGCCATGGTTAATGGGCACCTCTATGTGGAAGAACACTAAAGACGTGCCAGCTGATGGTTAAGGGGTTGCAAATCAAGATGGCCCTTATCTGATGAGTGGTGCCTAGAATCAAATTTAGTTGGCCCTTATCTACCTCTCTAGGGTGGCAATATCCATTAGCCTGCACTATAGCCCTAAATCGAGAGAAACTCATCTCTCATTCATTTCATTACAACTGAAATTGAGAAGAAAGAAAAGCTGGGCAACATCCATGAGATCTGGAAGTTGATGGAGAGTATTGATGTTGTTCAAATCAAGGACACAAAGGGGTGAATCCGAGAGAGAGACAATGATGCTGAGAACAATTGGCTGATGTTCTCTAAGATGAATCTAGGGTTCTTAAATTTGTATTTTGTTCTGGGGTTGAAGTTTAGGTGATGAACACAGAAAGGAGATGGTGGATTTTGGTTTTAGGAGAGAATCGAATTCAAAGAGAAAATATAGAATCTGTGATGAATTAGAGATGGGTTTCAGTTCAAATCCAAATATGTGTGTTGAATGAGAGTTCAAGGAAATACATATGAGATGAATTGATGCTGGTAGTTGCAATTGAGCAGGGTCATAGCTGGTGTTGAGTTGCAGTTGGAGATGGCCTAGCTTATGATGATTGGCAATGGTAGTGGCTCACTGTGACAGAACTGCAAGTGAAGTGAATGGAAGAAATGGACCTGGTGAAGTCATTGTTGTTGCTACTCGTGGAAGGAGGAGGCTAAGATGCTGCTACTGGTATGTGTACTGGTGGTTTTGCAGTTGTGGTATGAAGATACAAGGAAGAAACTGTGAATGGTTGGTGGTTAGCAAGGATGGTCTGAGCTGGTATTGAGCCGAGAGTTGGTTGAGAGTGCTATAAAGATGAGAAAATCAGGGTTGAAACTGAACCGAATATACTCAAATCTGATGGATGAAATTGAAGTTTGAGCTTGAATTGAATGAACAAGAAACTGGTGATGTTATGGTGCTATTTGTTGTGGTGACTGAAGGCTGGTGGTATGATTACACTGGCTAGGTAGGTTTAAGCCATAAGAGATGGAAATGATAATGAGTTTGGGATGAGCAGGGTTTGTTTGAGATTTCAGTTGCAAGCGGATATATTGGTGATTGAGTTGAGTAGGTTACAAATAAATGAAATGGCTCAAGTATGCTATGTTTGATGAGCAGCCGCAGTTTTTCTGGTGTTTGCGCAACCAAGAAAGTGCCAGGGGCTGGCAGAGTAGCTGAAATGAATATTGTGTTGGCTGCTGGCTCAATGGGATTACAGACAAAAATGGAACTGCTGCCATGGATCGATTGTTTGGGTTATGAGGAATAATGTTGGTGGTTTGTAGCTTATGTGCTTATGGGTTTTAACTGAATTTGATGGTGGTGCACGAGAAGACTGAGTCGATCTTTGTTTCGGCGGAGAGATGAATCAAGAGAGTTGAAATGGGAGTTGGTGCTTTGTCATGACAAGTGTGGAGGTTTCTTTGGTGGAACTGTGCACTTGCAGAGCAAGGCTGAATGGAACAGTTGGCATTGCACGGAAGCATTGGTGGTATCTGAAATGCATCGAACCGAGTGTGTTCGCTGGTACTAGCAAAGAATGGAAGAAGCATTTGAAGGGGTTGAGCTGAATTTGAATTATGGGGTACCGGTGATTTTCATGGAGTGTGATGAATGTTAGAACTTGCAGCTGTAGTTGCAGGGTTCGAACTGCAGGTGCTGGGCTGTTGTGTGGGAGCACCAGCTGGTATTGTTGCAAGTGGAAGTTGGTGTGTGCAGAGTGTGTCGAATGGGATTTGCTGGTGGTGCGAAGGCTGCAGGAAGAATGATGCAGTGAGTAAAGCAGATTGAAGCTGAAAGAATGGTGGTGCTCAATTCTGATGTGAGGTTCTGGTGGGTGTTACAGGGGAGCTGTAATGGAGTAATTTTGGTGGTGGTAGTGGCTAGTATGGCTTGGTGGAGCTGTTGACGTGCTTTAACAATGTGTTTGGTTATGCAAGCTAGGAAGCTGACTGTTACATGTGAAAATACATGAATGAATTATTGCTGAGATTGCAGGTGACTGAGAGATGGGCAGATCTGAATTTGGTGATGTTGAATCAGTGAACTAGAATTGATGAAGTCTGTGTTATCTTGAGACGCAAGTGATAACAAGATCGGTCTAGTATGTTGCATGGAACAGGATAAGGCAGAGAGTGGTGTTGAGATATGGCTGTTCTGGTGAATGTGTGGCTATGACATTGGAGCTAGTAATGAAGCTACAGATGGGGAAAAATAGAGAAGATGTTTTTCTGGTGATGCAGGAAATGGTGAACTGTAGCTGCATCGGACTTGCATGTTGTATTGCAGTGCAAGAAGGAGGAGAAGAAGGTGAACTGAAGATGGGTCTCTCGCGCTTGCATACCCAGTTGCGGTTGGAGGTTTGTCTTCTTTGTAAGATTGAGCTGAAGAACAAGAGGTGTTGGCTGTTCTGGTGGTAATGGAATAGCTGGGATGAATGAGGTGCAGTTGCTATTAGAGCGTATGCTGAGTTGAGAGATATTGCACCACAAAGTCATAAAGATGGCGCAGCAGGAAGCTTAGACACGAAATGGCTCATGCCAAGGCCAGTCAAAGCTAGTAGAACGACTCACACAACTCGGCCTCGACTCCACGACTCAATGACTCGGTGATTGACCCGGTTTGACTCCAGTGAGTTGACCGAGTTGACTGGCGGTCGACCCGTTGACCGGTGACCAGAGCGGACTTCGCCGGTCACACTGAACCGTTTCCGACCTTTCCGTAGATTTCCGACCACAATGCCGGTTTTCCGGCGGACATATTTTCTATATGGGTTTCTCTCTCTTGTGGGCTTGGTGGATTTTCATCTAATGGACTTTGAGGGCTAGACCTAATTTTGGAACAAGAGGAGCTATAAAAGAGAAATCCTACAACTTTTGGAGACACATCTTATTCTTGGAACTGGGAGAGCCGCTTTTGTTTACACAACTAGGGTTTGCTTTTGTTCATCTTCTTCTTTACTCAATTGATATTTTTGTGATGAACTCCATAGCTATGAGTAGCTAATTTTTCATTATTGGTTAAGGATGTAGTCTTATTTCTAAAACTTGTGTTTGCTTTATGTATTAGTTTTCTCTCTTGATTATCGTTCATATCTCTACTATTTTTATGATCACATGATTGATGTATTGTGATAGGATTATGATGTTTGATTAGTTAAGTGGCCAATTAATTGAACTTGCATCCTAGTCCATAGCTATTTTAGGGTTTTTCATCGAGCGATAACCCTGAATACGAGTAGCATGATATGTTTACGGTTTGTAGTGATACACTCTCGTAATCATATGTAGAGTATGACCATTGTCCGAATCGTTATGTGTAACGCATGATAATTGCACTGATTAGCCGATTTCTGAAACTTGATGCTCCTAGGAATTGAACTTAATTAGCGCAAGGCGTTAGGTTATTCTTTAGGTAGAATTCACATACACAGCTTTATTGTGTGTGTTGATGACCTTAGGAAATTATTAGATTATCTTGCTCTCTTAATTCTCTAGGCTTTTGATAATATAAGAGATTAAATCGTAATTCTAATCATATATGCAAACACATGTCTAAGATTGAAGATGAATTCCTTGACCAATATCTTTCTCTATTGATTACTTTCTATAATTTACTTTGCTTTTAATTTACTTTTATTGCTTACATAAAAATCAGAAATCCCCCCAATTGGTTACTTTAAGAAATTGATTACGAAATAACTACAATCGCCTCTCTGTGGATACGAACTCTTTCTTATCATATACTTTAGGAAAGTGAAATTATTTTTGACGCATACGACAGCGATCACCCCCTATTATTAAAAGATTTTCTAAAAAGTTGAAAACTAATACTACCAAAACCCCATACATTAATTATGAATTTCGATGTTGTCCCTTGTGTTGTTACCCAAAACAAGGCTCTACTAGCTTATTCCTGAACTTTTTTTTTTTGATAAACAAAAATTTTATTGAAATTAACCACTTTGTTAAGATCTTTTGCTAGAAGATCACAAGTGGCGAGTTCAAAATCAACAAGAGTTTCAAATTGTGCAAATTGATTGCCTAACATTTTTGGCCACGGATTCGCTACACTATTGCTTTCTCTACTAACATAATTAAACTCACAAAAAAGAAAATTGGAGATCAAATGTTTTGATCTCTTTAATTAAGTTTCATTTTTCCCATTGGATGAGTAAAACGTTCCCATTAATGGAATCAATAACTAGCTTTGCGTCTGCTTCAATTTGAATGGATAAATGCTTCCATGCCTTTGCCCAGGACAAAGCTTCCCTTATAGCCATACACTCCACCTCTTCAGAATTTAAAGCTCCATTTCCACTGCTCCCTTTGAGTCCAAGGCAGGTACCTGTGTGATCACGCAAGACAATGCCAATTCCAAACTTATTAGTATCTGGGTTAAAAGAGCCATCTACATTATATTTCATAATACCTAGTGCTGGTGGTTTCCATTTGGAGACAATATCTACAGTAGTAAGAGATGCAGACAATGTAGGGTTCATACAATGCATATGAGAAGATAGGTGATAGTTTATTTTATGAATTGAAGTGTGAGGGTTAAGAGATACCCCCCGATAGACAACATCACATCTATCTTTCCATAGGATCCAAGTACTAATCATAAGAATGAATAACCATCTTGAATTTTCTGTAGACTCAGTCGAAGAAAACCAACTGATCACCCATTCTGTTACAGAATTGCAATTCTCCCTGACAGCATCTATATTTATATTAATACCCCTCCAAACTGCTCTAGCGTGCCTGCGGTCAAAAATTATGTGCTCTATGTCTTCGAGATCATGCCCACATAAGTCACATTCAGTATCAACTTCAGGATTATATAGGGCTCTCCTCTTCTTAGTAGCATTAATGCCTCTTATTAGGGGTGTTCATGGTCGGTTTTGGTTCGGTTTCAAGCCAAACCAAAACCGAAACCAATACTATCGGTTTCTAAAAATTGAAACCAAACCAATCCATTAACCATTGGTTAGGTTTCCAAATGGTTCCAGCCGGTTTCGGTTTTTCCCAGTGGTTTTTGGTTAACCAATAATTATGTCAAACCAAAAAAAAAAAATTACACTAATTTTCAGAAAAAAATAGTATTGGTTTACAAAAATTTATAGACAAAAAATAGATAAAAAGAATATCAAGAGTAGTTAAAGCTTACTCTAAATCTAGAGATCAAAAGAAGATTTAACTAATGGCAGTGACATCTCTAATGAAAATTTAATCAATGATTTTTTTTTTTATCAATATTCGGCTAACCATTGGTTATTGGTTCGGTTTCTCTATCATACCAAAACCAAACCATTAATCTCGGTTTTCATCTTTTCTAAACCAAAACCAACCATTAGTTAATGGTGCGGTTTGGTTTCCCCCTAATCGGTTTGGTTTGGTTCGGTTTCTCGGTTAACCAGTAACCATGAACACCCCTACCTCTTATGCATTTCCAAATAAATAGTTTAATTCTGTGAGCAACTTGACTTGACCAAAGTGCTTTCCAGATTCTGTTCTCGATTGTAAGTCCATCCACTTGAAATTCACCGCTTCTATAAGTCAGCATCTTATATGTGCTTTTGACAGAAAATTTTCCATCCTTAGAAGGCATCCATATCATAACATCCTCCTTTGAACAGTCTATAAAAATACACTAAATTTTGAGACTGGTAGCAGCATCAAATAGAATGTTCAGAAGAGGCACATTCCATTGATTAGTGTCAGGTAGATATAATTCCGCAACTTCTTCATAGAATCTGAAATGATCACTATTAGGAATAGGAGGGTGATTCATTCCACGTATCCATCTATCCCTCCAGATTTTCGTACCTTTCCCGTTGTTGATCTCCATGAAGTAATTCTGCTTGACTATTTCCATGCCTTTGGTGATGCCATTCAAAGTGTAAGAACAGTTTGCAGTTGAAATATTTTGATGAAGTAAATTACCACTCTTGAAGTATTTGTCATTTTAGAATTTTAGACATTAAGTCGCTAGAATCCTAACATATTCTCCAGGAGCAAGTTTTGTGAGAAGAGCAAGATTTAACTTGTCCAAGTCTCTAAAACCAAGACCTCCAAAATCTTTAGGGGTGCACACATTTAGCCATGCCACAGGATTGGATCCTCTATTGTTGTTATAACCCCAGAAAAATTTTCTTTCAATGGAAGTAAGTTGTTGTATGAGGTTATTTGGGAGCTTGAAAGTACCCATTTGGTAAATTGGGACTGAATTGAGAACATGCTTAACCATAGTGCCCCTGCCAGCTTGAGTAAGAGAAGAACTTGACCATGAAGAAAATATGGTTTCAAAATTCTCTTTTATGGCCTTAAAAGCCTCTTGCTTAGAGTGACCAATAATTAGAGGAGAATCTAAATATTTTTCCTTGGAATTCATTACTTTCACTCCTAGAAGTTGAGTGATAGAAGCAGCAGTTTGAGGATCTTTTTTCTTGCTGAAATGTATTGAAGACTTCTCAAAATTGATTAACTGACCTGATTGAGAACTGAAGTTATGAAGAACCTCCAGTAGTTTAGTGACAGTAGCATTGTTTGCTTGAGTAAAGATCAAGCAATCATCAGCAAAAAAGCAAATGATTAATGGTCGGAGAGAGTGCAAACCACTTTAATACCTTTGATGGATTTATCTTGTAGAGCATAAGTAAGATGTCTAGAGAGATATTCCATAGATAAGATGAACAAGTATGGTGATAGAGGATCACCTTGCCTGATGCCCCTAGAAGGGTTGAAAGTTTCACAAGGTGATCCATTTAACATGATGCATAAGGTTGTAGTACTGATGCACTGGTGAATCAAGTCACAGAAATCATCTGAAAAACCGAAATGTTGAAGCACCTTGATCAAGAAAGACCACTCCAATCTGTCAAATGCTTTTGACATATCTAGTTTTAGAGCAAGCCAACCATCTACACCTATTTTCTTTTTCATGGAGTGTATAATTTCTTGAGCAATAACAGTATTATCACTAATTAACCTTCCTGGAACATAACCTGCTTGAAAGGGAGAAATTAACTTGTCCATGATTGACTTCATCCTATTCATAATCACCTTGGAGATAACCTTATAAGAGGTATTGCATAATCCAATGGGTCTGAAGTCACCTGCATTGATAACTTTCTTCTTCTTAGGAATAAGAGATATGTAGGTATTGTTAATTTGCTTGAGGATATGTTTTGTTTCAAAAAATCTCTTAACCATTGAACAAACATCATCACCTACAACCTGCCATTGATTTTTAAAAAAACCTGCTTGAAAACCCTCAGGGCCATGAGCACTCCAATTTTCCATACTTTTGAGTGTAATAAAGATTTCATCATTGGAAGGAATTCTTGTGAGCATGGCATTGTCTTCATCTGATATTACAGAAGGAATAACATCATAAAAACTTTCCACCAAAGTTGGATTAGAAGAAGTATTGATACTCTTGAAGTGATTGGTTAAATGTGCTGAGATATCTTCCCTTGTGACCAACCAAATATTGTCATTATCTTGTATTGCATCAATATTGTTTCTGGATTTCCTTTTGTTAACTTTGGAGTGGAAATATTTGTTGTTGTTGTCCATGTCTGTGATGAATTTATCTCTGGATTTCTGCTGATAGAACTCACTTTTGATCTTGTGCCATTTACTTAATTCCTTGTTGATTGTAAGAATTTCTTCATTTGTTGTATGGTCTGGAATTCTCTCCTATAAGGTTTTTAATTCTTCCTGCAACTTATCAACTTTTTGATTAATATCTCCAAAGTGTTCCTTGTTCCATAGGGATAGCATCCTCCTTGTAACATGCAGTTTGTTAACTAACTGAAAAGCAGGAGAACCACTAATACTGGATTTCCACGCATTAGCAATGACAAAAGCACAAGAGGCATCATTCAACCAGGTTAAGAAGAACTTGAAAGGTTTCCAACATCTGAGATTATTAGCATTAGAATCAAACATGATAGGACTATGATCACTACCTATCTGATTCAGATGATAAAGTTTGTTTGTTCGGGAAATTTAGAGACCAAGTGACATTTCCTAAAGCCATATCAATCCTGGATCTAACGGTACCAGTACCCATGTTGTTGTTGGTCCATGTGTAATCCTTGCCTACAAAACCTAGATCCTCTAGACCGCTATTGATGATGACATTGTTGACCAAACTATCTATGTAAGAAGAGGCTTGAGTGTCGTTATCTAGCAAATGGAAGTTGAGGTCTCCTATAACAATCCAAGGACTAGAATTTTCAGTGCTTATTTTGTGATTGTACTCCCATTGTTCCCTTTTCTTAGCATAATTAGTATGACCATACATGCAAGTTAACAGAATTTCAGGTTTACTAGGATCAGTTTGAACCATAATGTTGAACATATTATGTGACTTGGCAACCACATCACAGGTAAAGCCATTTTTCCAGAGAAGAGTAAGACCTCCAGAAAGACCTTGAGGCTCTATGTAATCACAGTTTGGGTATTGATACTTCCTTAATAAAGGTATACATTTCTGAGAGGCAATTTTAGTTTCACACGGGAAGACAATGTCAGGGTTTTGTGTTCTAATTAAATCACTTAAATGATTCCTAGTATCAGCATTCTTGAAACCTTGGACATTCCACGAGATTACTTTCATAGTTGTAGTTAAGTAGTGAGAATGAGTGAGGAGCAAAATAGTAATGGTACTCAAATGCAAGTTGATAAAAAAAGCTAGACGATTGGTGAATGAGACTAGTGCAAAAAATGAAAACAGCTTTAATAGTTAATGTAAAGTCTGCATGATAATAATAAATGCTTCTAGGGTTTTTGAAAAAAGACTGCAGGGTTCTATTAAATGCACAAAGGAAAGAGAATGATAAAAATTGACAGAGCGAAAAAATTTTCAAGAAGAGAATAATAATGATAATAAAAAGTAGAAAGTAATTGACCTGATTCCCTTTGAGTGATTGGGTAATCTGATTCTGTCCAGTTGTGATCACTTGGGTAGTAATAGGGGCAGAGATTGGAATCATATTGCCGCTATGTGAAGAAATTCCAGATGCCAAGGAGGATTCATTTGCTCTTTGTCGCTTTCCTAGATGACTGTCTTCTTCAGTCACAGGCTCTTCACCGATAATTAAGGACTCGAGATTGATAGCTTCTCCATCTTTTTGGAGGGATGAAGACATTAGATTTAACCAATTTCTTCGACTCCTTTTCACAAAGTGGGTGTTTTGATAGTTGCGAGAATCTTTAGTTGCGGAACAATTGAAAGATTCTTACGGATATTATTTATTTTACCAACAAAGTAAGGTTTCTCATGAGCTTTCTTCAAAAATATTCTTTGCATCCTTACAGCATCGTTAGAATGATCCACAATATAACACTCCATGCATATACTCCGCTGCCGCCTTTCAAAGAAGAACTGTTGCCACTTAGTGACTCCCGCATTGGTAGAGCATTTTGCTCCTCTTCTCATCGGCATAGACAGATCCACATTCACACAAACTTTCACAGGTACCCCTCTAGTAGGAATTGCATCTTTCGGCTCTATCGCCACAACTTCTCCCATAACTTGTCCAATTTTGTGACCAGAAGTGACGTTCATATGCTCACGGCAAGAGATATTTGAGCTGGATCCAAAAGAGTTGGAAACCCCAATGCTTATTTGTATAAACCATACCTGGTATATAATCATGTATGACCAGAAGGTATCTGTTGATATTCCATGGACGCTCATCGATAACCTTGTTAAGTAATTCCCATTGATTAAACTTGAAAATAAAGATATTTGGTTCAACCTCTATGATTTTGATTCTCGGGGTGTGAGAAAAGGCCAGGTGAAAGTGATGCCTTTCTCTACCATCTCATAGTGCATTCGACCCTCGATGATGACTTTGCCAATTGCGCTTGCCTCCCGCCTTCTTTGTCTTCTTCTTCTTCCTTATTATCGTATTAATAACCTCCGGTTCATTAACATCGCCCAAATCCGTAGTGGCTTGCTTAAACTTGCTTGACTTTGACTCGACTTGATGAAAACTCTGCCATTAAGCTAGAAGCTTGTTGAAAGTAGTTTTCACAATAACAATAAACACTCTCCCAGGAGACATATTTGGTGTAAAGGGTTTTAGTTAGAGATTTAGGGTTATAAAAAGATACAGTGTTGCAACCTTGGTTGTAAAATGGTATATGGTCAACATTGTTGCATAATTGTGCAGGATTTTTAGGTTGATAAGGAAGGAAACAAAATGATATAGAATATTCACTAGATATGGTATGAGGGTAGCTGGCAATCGTGAAGAGAAGTAGGTATTTTAGGAAACAGAATAAATCGTTTGTAGTTGACTCTTGAGAGTTTGAATTTTTTTGAAATTTTTGACAGGCGGGATGAGTTGCATTCTAAATTTGGTAAGTTGAAACCGATCCAGAACTCCTTCAACACAGCACCAACATCAAAAGCAATAATTCCAATCGGAGATGAACCCCTAAGCAAAAGCTTGATAACATACTCAGCAAAAGCTGTGAACACAACAACAAAAGAGGCAAAAGCCATTAGATAAAAGCCAGATTAGTAATCACCCAAAAGGAAAAGGAAGAGATTAAAAATCCATTAAAACTAAGAGCCAAAACAAAAAGAAAGGATTTTCAAAAAAGAAAGAAGAAATGAGAAATATCAATATTTACGAAGAGAGTTTTGATCCATGAATGATTTGCATCAAAACACAGATTAAAACATAGAGAAATTGATGAAGAATAGAACTGAGTTAACTCAGATTGGTTGCCCGATTTTCAGAGTCTCTCTCTCTCCTGTTCTTTTACTAACTCACTTCACTTACTTAGCTTATTCCTGAACTTCAAATCTCTCTTTATCGCATTCTGTCAGTCCACTTTAATGTAGACAATCCCTTAACTAAACTGGTTCATGATATAACATTCATTAGCAACATACCCCCCTATATAAGAAGTAAGAACCCCTTGGGTACCTCTGCAATTTTAACCCACAACCCTATTGCGGGAGAGGAAACCGAAGGTATTATTCACGCTTTGTACTTCGAAGTTATTTACTGTATTTAGGATTTGCATAAGTAAGTCAGGATTTTGTTTGCTTTGGTGGTGTCAGCAAGTTTTATAAGATGACCATTGGCAAGTACAAACGGAAACGTAAGATCCCTACTGCAAAAGCAAAACAAAAAAGGGCGAAGAACAACGATGGTATTGTTGATGATCGAACACGCAAAACCGGCTGTAGAACCTCATACCTCCCGATGACTGCCTAAATCTTATATTTAAGCGTCTAAAACCTAATCAAGACGATTGTAATTCCTTTGGTCTAACAGACTGTGAGGAAGTGGAGCTAGAAGGATGGGAAGCTATCGGTCGGAATTGCAAGAATTTGGAATCCCTTAGCGTGCGTGGATGCGGAAAATTATGTGATCTAGGGTTGCAAGCTCTGTATAACGGCTGTAACAAGCTCTCCAAATTATCGATAGACGTCGTGAATAGTTGTAGCAGCTCTGCTCTCGAGCTTTTCAAGAGTAGTAAACCCCAATGTAAGGTTTCTTTTTTTTCAGGGTAAAATTTGATAATAACCAGATGTAATATCATAATGACAGGATATTATGTCTGGTATGAGAAAGATAAAAGTGAGGACTACTGTAGTTCGTTTTGAGTTGGTTTAAATTCAATCTTGCAAGGCAACACACTGCGATTTTTTTTTTTACTCAAAAAGGGCTAAATGTATTAAAGAGAAAAAACATAGCTACCACAAAGAAGTGGAAACTATGAAGTTGTGTTACAAAAGAGGCTACAAAGTAACCCAGAACACCAAAAAAAAGAAAGTAAGAAAGTAAAACTAGCCTTATGCTAAGATTTATAGGGCATTAACACCAGGGCCGGCCCTGAGATTTTGGTGCCCCAAAGTGGACTTTCAAAATGATGCCCTCATATGGAGTGAAAACATTCAGCAGTATA
>JAJJWW010006530.1:0-130169 GCA_023531295.1 Papaver armeniacum | reverse complement strand
CCAAAACCAACTCGTGGTTGTCTTTGCCCTCTTCTTTTCATATGAAAAAAATTGAATCCACGATTTTCCACATAGCAAGGCTTTGATCACTCCTCGAGACCAAAGGGATGTACAAAGAGAACTTGATAAATTAATCTTGATAAATTAATTACTTCGCTAAAATAATAAAATTAAATGGTCCCAACTAAGCTTATACGGGTTAAATTTTAACTCGATAAATTAATAACTTCGCTAAAATAATAATTTTTATCCTGGTCCCAAAGCTATTAATTTATCAAGTTTTACTCTAAATAGTAATACCCTTTTATGCGTTTCAATTTTTATTTTCAACTGTTTAACTACAATGAAAAATGCATGTTGACATGTACATCTTTTTGCCCAAGAAAAGCATCCGTTGATCTAATCATGAATATGAGCATGCAATTGCACCTGTAATAACCTTTACGGTTTTGCATAATTAGATGGAACCATCTACGATGCGATCATGCATTAGATTAATATGATAAGTTGCACTGCCTAAAGCCTACGACCATCTTATATTTTGCGGAAAATGGGTCATTTTGTCCAAATATTTTTAAAACCTCGGTTCAAATGGACCAGTAAAAATTAGTATGAGTGAAATGGACAAAAAAAAAAAGAAGGATGAAAAACCTGGATTTGGTTGACGCCCTTCCAAATACTAAACCTGCTTAGATGACCGAATTATAACCTAATTGAAGCATCAAACCTAGTTTCTTGATTCTATGAATCATAATTACATAAATCGATTCCCAAAACCATTCTATATGCTCACGATATTATATACGCGAAAGTCTCTTTAATGATATGGATACAATAATGTGTTGTTTTACGGATTAACAATACAATACATACATAAAAGATAAACAAACATCTTCCATTCGCTAAAACCATAACCTCGATAACGGATATCTTCACATGCACCAAATCTTGATCACCGAAATCGGGGTGGGAACAGTGAGCACATCATCCCAAATGGGGCTCGGTGGATATCAATATAACTTTCAAGTAATCACTAACATGCATCACAGCTTCTACTATAGAAAACGATAAACATCTTTTACACACAACATAGAAGCGAAGATTGACTTTGACTCACTTCCTCCTGATTATTGCGTCCATAGTGGCAATATCCATGAAAGATCCACCTCCGGATGGATCTACGAGAAACGAATCAAACAACCTAAACATATGTTATCCCAACTTCGTCTCACCTTCAATGGAGAAGAAGATGCTAGGAATAACTCCAGGTCTCAAATGATAGCATGCATCCAGTGCATCAGTAAGATATTATTGTGGAATGAGTACACCTCATAAAACCCAATGCCACCATCTAAGTCTAGAATATAATAAGGTTTTGATTACTATGATCGACCCTTTATCGCGAGGTTCACAAAAGGCCCAATCATTATTCGTAGGTCAAGTCTTCAAATAATGACCATATCCAAATCATGAACCTAGAATTTCTTCCTAAGTCAAGGTCATAAGTAACCCCGGTCATACTACTAAGACCGATCAATCAAGTATGATATGCCAAGAGTAACTTCCCCAAATAAAATGTAGTATATATAATAATCAACCTGGGTAAAGCCAGGACTACTAGGTAATAATCAACCTAGGTAAAGCCGGGACTACTATCTTAAGACAATAAAATGTAATACTATTTATCCTGGGTAAAGCCAGGCTCTAAGTAATATTTAAACAACGTAGCATTGCCATACTAAACTTAGCAAAGAGCTATGGGGAATCACAGACAATCTTCGCGGGGAACCACCCAACGCATATCACACAACATACCCATCCAGTCACAAACAACATGCTAACCAAAATTACGGACTCATCATGCTCGCAAATAAAGTAACTTAATGATTACGAAAGGGTTACAGAGTTCCCACCTGGTTTGATGACCAGCCACGCCTACCTTGTATTCCTCAGTCCACGGGTTCATTCTTTGAATCGATCGTTGTTAATATTGACTAACTGTTAATCACACAAGCACTCTAAGAATTTATCCCAATAGGTTCACACAAGATTCATAACATAATATCATGTAAGTCTCCAGTTATAGACTAAGTGAAATAACTAATGGATCTAATTCTATGAATAGTTCTATAACCCGCTAGTAAGTAATTTTGGTGTAAAACAATATATACTTATCCAAATAGGGTCAACTTGGGTATCATTGGAAAGCTCTCGAAAAATGCTACAACTTTGCAGAAGGAACCAAAAGCTAATTCGAACCATAAGTGGTCCAAAAACTCAAAATAAGGTTTCTGGCCTTAAGCACAAGCACATCGGGCCTGACCCGACCCGGCCCGTTAAGCAGGCACATTAACCCATGTGATAACCCATCGGGTCGTCCCATTGACCCGGTCCACGACCCATTTGGCCTGACTCGGTTCTATTCAACTGAGTCAGACGCTAGCTCGGCTGACTCACTCACCTTCTTCCTCTATACTTGGCCAAAATAAGCAATTTTCCATACAACCTCTCCTGGTTTTCAGCACAAGGGTCAAAGTTTGGAGGTCTCTAGATTTCTTAATTCTCGTCCAAATTGAGCACTTCTTGGCTCATTAGAAAGATAACAATCTCCTCTACAATTTCTTTTCAGACATCATGATCTAAATCGGCCTCTATCATACCTATAAACGCACATGAACATGCCTACTCACCGCAGTTCCAAGGAGTTCTCAGATTTGATGAAATTCACCAAAATCATCATAACTTATTCAAATCAACTCCATATCAAGCAAAGTAAGTCTCTATAGATTGGTAATTCAATATACTATAAATAATAAGAAAAAAAATATGATTAAATCCACTTATAGGATGCCTAGAAATCAAAAATAAAAAAAAATGAAACCATGATCATCAAACTAAGAACTTCAATGATTTTAACCTATTCTATGATTTAGCAAGTACCCAATTCAGTATAATCATACTATTATTGTTTAAAAAGATTACCTTGACCAATTACAAACTTTACCATCATCCTCCTAATGATCTCCATCAATAACTCATCATAAATCTTGCACCATCTCAACTCTCTTTTATCACAAGTATAATCTACCTTCTCTTTTTGATTTGATTCTTAGTTTCTCAACTCTTTTTCTTTTCTCTCTATTCATCTCGATCACTTCCAATCTCTCTATCCCTAATAGCTCTCTGTCCGTACCTCCTTTTCATCTTATCTTTCTAACTAGGTGACACAGGAGAAACTAAATCCAAGAGATAAACTCTTCACTGAAGAACTATATGTTCAAGGTATTGTTATGCAATGTTCAGAGAAATGCTAAGGGACAACCATTTGCTAATGAAAGGTCAGGAACTCGAGCCAAAGAAAAAGTCAACGGCGAGGGTCAACGGAAGTTTGACCGATTTCTACTCTATCTTTCGAGCCTCGTATCTTCTTCGTCCGACGTCCGTTTGACGCGTTCTTGTATTCTATTTTGCATTACTTTTCGAGATCTATCTAATGGTACTAGATTTATAACGAAATTATTATTGATTAATTTCTATTAATTATGGTTCTTAGTTAATTAATCGAGTAATTAATGGCTAAATCGAATCTCTTGATCAAGGTCAAATAGAGTTGACGAGCTTGTGTATCCTTACATTCAACCCACCTTATAAGAATTTTCGTCCTCGAAAATTTAAATCGTGCTACCTCTCAATGTAAATATTACTTATACTTACAACACACCAAATCCAACTCATTTCAAATGAGTTCGATCGAAGCAACATGAAATAAAACATAATTTATATGGCCCTCTACAACTAAGATCTTAGTTTGTAGCTCTAGGTTCAACTACATAATTTATATTCTAACATATAAGTAAACCCAAGTTCTCTCAGCTAATATTTATTGTCTAATATTAGTAATTTATTAATTTGATATAGTTTCATGTATATTTATCCATATAACTAATCCAACTTGATTTTCACGTAAATTTGTAATGTTGTTAATATTTAAATTTCACTATTGAAACTACATACATATAATCATTTTTTTTTTCAAATATTATATAGTTTTGATGTTAATTTAATTACTCGAATTCCTTTATTAGTTGTGCTAATGTTCTCATCGTTCTCTTTACTATCATTATGAGTTTTGTTGATAGTCTAATTGCTGCTCAAATCTTGTACTCTAGATATAACTCTACATTCTCGTAAAAAAATGATAACATTTATTTCATGTATTTTTGTTGATCCGTATGTTATATTTTGTTGAATATATGACGTTGGCAAATTCAGGGTGACCTAGATTCGAGTTTACATAAAGTTTTAGTATACCTTAATTGTCTTTAGCTTTGTTATAAAAAATGAAGTATCCTACTGATGTATAAAATATTGTAAGGTAAATTTTAAGTCTATTATAATACTAGACAATTATATACTATGATTACTCTTTCATGTAGTTATTTTATTCTAATGGTTCACTAAATCTTTTATCTAAGTAAAGATATTTGGTATAAGACTACTAACAAATCTAATCTTCTTATGTTATGTATTATCATCACATTATTAAATCTAACTCTAATAAATCTTACTTAAACTATCTGATTTAAATGCAAAAGAATGTATTTCAAAGTTTATCATTAGTTTTATTAGTCATTTTGCATAGCTAGTTGATCCTAATTTTTTTTAACTTTTATCATCATATATTCACTAATGAAAATTTTAATTAGATAAAATTAAATACGATACTAATTGATACGGGTTAATATTAAATTTTTTTTTTTATGATTATCAGTGTTATTATTATCATTTATCATTATTATTACTATTATTTGTCGAACTATTATCCTACCTACTCTTACAATTTTATTTGAATACACAACAATCATGTTGTGTATACTAAAACACAACTTATTACGGCAAAACTTAACTTCATTTCACAAATGAAGTGCAAATTGATATCGGATGTTAATTAATCTAATATAACAACAAAACAAGTTATGGATAATTAAATTATCCACTACAAACAAAACTTGAAATTACAATTGCCTACTTCGTTGTTTGTTATTATAAGTAATTGAGATGGATCCTACAGAATTTTAAGCAAGACTTATAATCTTTGGCTCTAGGTTCAATCACACTAATTTATATCTCCATAAATAAATAAACCTAAATTCGTTGCACTAAATTTCTATTTCAGTAGATTAATAGCTCTACGTACGTGTAAAGATCCACTATCAGTTCCTAGATGAATTTGGGATCTATCGAACTTACTAACCTAATTATTTCCTCTAGTGCTTTGACTATGTGTTCATAATTTTAAACTACTTATTGTCTACTTTTCGTTTGAGTTTAAACTATATCGTAATTGGTGTTAACCTACAAATTTTACTTCATACTAGGTACACACAACAAGAAAACAAATCAATCAATCAAATAAATATATTAGTTCTTGATAGCTTTTAGTGATTAAGATTTATCTCACAACCATCCCAGTTCTAAACTAATCTAGTTCACTAACTGGTACTAGCTATAATTTATTATTGCCCATGTAAGATCTAATTATGAGCTCTGATACCACTTGTGACGCCCCAAATACTAAACCTGCTTAGATGACTGAATTATAACCTAATTGAAGCATCAAACCTAGTTTACTGATTACTTCTTGGCTCATTAGAAAGATAACAATCTCCTCTACAATTTCTTTTCAGACATCATGATCTAAATCAGCCTCTATCATACTTATAAACGCACATGAACATGCCTACTCACCATAGTTCAAGGAGTTCTC
The DNA here is from genome assembly GCA_023531295.1 of Papaver armeniacum. Taxonomy (NCBI): domain Eukaryota; kingdom Viridiplantae; phylum Streptophyta; class Magnoliopsida; order Ranunculales; family Papaveraceae; genus Papaver; species Papaver armeniacum. The sequence goes on along the minus strand of JAJJWW010006530.1, from coordinate 124,402 downwards.
GATTTGATGAAATTCACCAAAATCATCATAACTTATTCAAATCAACTCCATATCAAGCAAAGTAAGTCTCTATAGATTGGTAATTCAATATACTATAAATAATAAGGAAAAAAATATGATTAAATCCACTTATAGGATGCCTAGAAATCAAAAATAGAAAAAAATGAAACCATGATCATCAAACTAAGAACTTCAATGATTTTAACCTATTCTATGATTTAGCAAGTACCCAATTCAGTATAATCATACTATTATTGTTTAAAAAGATTACCTTGACCAATTACAAACTTTACCATCATCCTCCTAATGATCTCCATCAATAACTCATCATAAATCTTGCACCATCTCAACTCTCTTTTATCACAAGTATAATCTACCTTCTCTTTTGATTTGATTCTTAGTTTCTCAACTCTTTTCTTTTCTCTCTATTCATCTCGATCACTTCCAATCTCTCTATCCCTAATAGCTCTCTCGTCCGTACCTCCTTTTCTTCTTATCTTTCTAACTAGGTGACACAGGAGAAACTAAATCCAAGAGATAAACTCTTCAATCGAAGAACTATATGTTCAAGGTATTGTTATGCAATGTTCGTGAGAAATGCTAAGGGATAACCATTTGCTAATGAAAGGTCGAGGAACTCGAGCCAAAGAAAAAGTCAACGGCGAGGGTCAACGGAAGTTTGACCGATTTCTACTCTATCTTTCGAGCCTCGTATCTTCTTCGTCCGACGTCCGTTTGACGCGTTCTTGTATTCCATTTTGCATTACTTTTCGAGATCTATCTAATGGTACTAGATTTATAACGAAATTATTATTGATTAATTTCTATTAATTATGGTTCTTAGTTAATTAATCGAGTAATTAATGGCTAAATCGTCTCTTGACTGGTCAAATAGAGTTGACGAGCTTGTGTATCCTTACAGGATTCATCCTAACTTTTACAAATTTAATTTTTTTAAAGAAAATATTTTTTTATTTTAAAAAAAAATTTTTAAAAAAATATATATAATAAGGGCATTTTTGCCATTATGAAAAATGGATAGGTAAGGGGCACCCTAGAAATACTATTTCCAACCCTGTTTTTGTCTTATTCAATATTCCCCAAAATTTTCATGTATGCCCCAAATGATGGTTCATTTGGAAGGCAATTGTTAACGTATGCATACATGCATAGCCAACAACTCACTAATTAGTTATTTCAAAAGTTGAGCACACGTAACCCATTTTTAACTTCCATGGATATTTTTATGTGTGGAAAATCCATATACGCTGTTAGAGCAACTGCAGTGGGCGACTATACCCATTTTTTTGGTCTCAGAACCAGGCGTAGTGGGACGGACCATCGACCAAATACCAGACTAAATGAACAGTGGGCGATTATATTTGGTCGGGGACCAAAGACTAAACCCAAATATAGTCGAAAGTGCATATAATGTTCGCCCCAAAACCGAGCGAACTTAAAGTTTTACGCCCACACCCGACGGGGATATAGTTTACGCCCCACACCAAGCGGGGTAAAATGTTACCCCACCTTTTTTTTTTTTTTTTTTTTTTTTGTTCAGGCGAACATTATATGTGATCCTGGTGTGGGGCGAATATTATATGTGATCCCCACACCAGGCGGACATTATATGTTCGCCCCTTTTTTTTTTTTTTTTTTTTTTTTTTTGTCGGGCGGGGATAAAGTTTACGCCCCACACCAGGCGAACTTATACTCCCCGCTCGACTAAATTTACTCGCCACCCACTGCGTCACACGATGGACCAAACTAAAATTTGGTCTTTATTTTTGGTCTTTGATCTTTGGGTTTAGTCGCACCGCTGTGGATGCTCTTATACAGACGCTTGCACTAGAACTTGCCTATTGATTACACTTGTAACCTAGAGTGCCTTCCGGGCCGGGTGTCCGATGGATGGGTGATGTTTCATCCTCATTTAACCCATGAAACACCCAAGTCCAATCCCCCAAATTACGGACCGTGTCCCGCTAAATTATGGATTGGGCAGGTGAAATCCACAGATTTGGACGTTTTGCTCGCCCCTAATTGGGTCAAAAAAAAATATCTGTGGTGGTGCACATGTTGACGGGCTTCAAAATTGGTCCTGCCTCGACAAGCTCTTCTTGGCAACCCACTAAGAGATGAACACCTCAATCGTCATACTGTCCGTTCTTTGTTGTTACACTAGCGTTGTCATGCCACATTGACGAAATGAAAGAGCACTACAAGACAGCAAGTTGCAATATCCTATAAGTAACGCAAAATTTTGGACATTCGGCATCATTTTGATACTATACACTTCTAGCAGGGACAAACGATACTTGTAAGTGGGATTTGATGAGATGACGTCGAATTTATCCTCCAAAGCAACAACAAATCATTGGCATCAAGAATAAGGAAAATAGTGGCGAGTGGCCACGAACGCAACTCCTCTCTTTTAAAACCAAATAATGGAATACTGATCTCATCGATCGGTTGTTTTCCTACTATATTTTCTCCAAGCACTTTAGAGATTGTTTCAAGGTTTGAAAAACGATTTGGAGTCTCCATTTGTCAATTGAACACCTCAGTGATCCGTGGTTATCATGTAGGGTTGAACGAATAACCCACATAATAAGTGTTGTACTGTTGTGTTATCTTACTAGCTAGACAGCTAAGTCTGTTTTGATAATAACCCACATAATCAATGCACGTTGGATCTCAACTTATTTGCATGGATCTACGGAAGAGATATTGTGTTTCCTACCTAAGATTATAATAATGGTTAAGAGTCTGAGTGTGGGCACTAGCTATCATATGCTTGTTTGTTGCGCAACATCCTGTAGATACCAGGAAAATACAAAAGGGGAGGGTCAGCATAGGACCGGCGGCACGACACCAGGAGCCATGAGAAGCCAGCGACCGACCCAGAAATGACGCCTACATGCAGATCACCCTCCGAATCACATAGCATATATATCTTCAATCATAGAACGTTCAAGAAAATCAATCTCCCAACGCAAGATCCCAGTGTAATATTTGTGTCCTACGCAATTTCCATTTTCGACACTTAACTGACTTGACAAAAACTATTTTGAAATCCTTTCTGGGTTAACTAGAATCTTATAATTTTATCAGCTCTATAATTAACATGATGCCACTCTAATTCTTGATTATACACTGATATCATCCACAAGCTAGGGATATGCCATCCTCTACCTCTCTAGATACCGATTTTCAACTACATCAAGAATATATTGTCCGCTCTTTTTCTTATAAGAATCTTAAAACTTCCGGGAGGACATCACATCGGTGCAACTTGTCTTAGCAACACAATTAGCTAAACATCGAGATTAGTATCTTTATTAAATGTGATGATATTGATTTGATTGCCGACTATGTAAGAGTGCTTTGATATTCCGCAGTTATAAGAATAGTACTGTATACAGTTTAACAAAGCTAAGTTAGCTAAACGCCTAAACCCATTTCCTAACCCTTTCTCAGTTTATTTATTTCAATCACACGTAAGATTACGTACATTGATCAATACGATCCATAACATTCACATGCCCGAATAAGTTGACTTCAGAAAAAAGAAATAACAATGCTAACTGTATGTTAGTACCGATTAATATTCGTGGTAACTAATCAAGCACTAACTATACTTTGATCATCGACTCGGTACATTTATTGTGGTAGAACGTAAGCTAAACTGAAAGAATTTGACCTACTAATCAAAGGTCGGAGAGTGAAAAGCCTATCCACTACCAGCAAAAGTCTCTGGTATGTGCTGCTATCTGTCGGTGTATTTGGAAAGGGATAATTGGTGTTTGATACTCAGGTTTTGACCAATACTAGGCTTTGGTCTAACATTTGTCCAACGTTAGGGTTTGGTACCTGGACTGAATGTTGACCCGCATTGACTAGGTTAAGTCTAAATTTTTGTTTATGTTGTAGGAGAAATATAGAGAAGAAAGAGATCTTAATCATTAGATATCAATGCAGTATATATTTCATAGGAATAAGCCTCTATTTATAGGCTAGAGTATCAACCCTGGTTACATATAGATGGGCCGCACACATGGGCCAAAGGCCCTACAACACTCCCCCTTGTGCGGTCCATTAGTGGTGCTTCATATGTAGTGCTTCACATATAATGCTTCGATGTAGCGCTTCGATATAGCTCTTCGAGATCTAGTTTCTCTCCTCGATGACCACCGTATCTAAGTCTATTGCCTCATTAAAACCTCGACAGGGGAAAACCCGAGAGGACAAAACTTGAACTAAGGAAAATAGTACGATATTAAGAAAACTTAGAACAAAATTGGACTCGCATATGTTGCCTCGTTAAAACCTTGACAAGGAAAAACCCGGTGGGATAAAACCTTGACGAAGGGAAAAGAGTACAACGCGATTAAATCTGAAGTATGCCTTTCTTTGGATACTCATACATAACATCTTATCTATGTCTATAGATGATTGATGAACACCTAGTACTTGATACGCAATAGTATTATCAATACTACTAGTTGACTTGTTCAGAAATCATTGGCGTGTAATCCTTGCTTTGTTGTCTTTGATTAGGCATTGGTTTCACTTGACAAACTATCGAGTTCGTTTCTTTGATTCGATATTGTTCGGCAAGCAATCTGCAGGTCTTTGTCATTTATCATGTAGTTGGTGTAGTTATGGTTGCCTCGCTAAAAACCTTGCCGAGTAACAAAAACCCTGTGGGAAAAACTAATCTCGATCGAAGGGGAAAAGAGTACGGCACAGCTTCACATTTCAGAGTCAAATATGTCGACATCATATCCTTGGATCCTCACCCTGATGTCGGCATCTCCCCCTGATTACTTTCAGAGTTGTTCCAAGATAGTTCCTTCAAGTCATGTACTTTTCGAAACCGAATATCGGTAATGACTTAGAAAATAATCTACCATATCTCCCTCTCGATTACTTAGTTAGAGAAGAGATTATTATTCCTTCATAATCAACAACTTTTGGATCGCACTTTCATTAGCATTCTTTTTTATGTCTTTAGAGGGATAAAACAAATTTTTTTCAATGGTTACTTTTAAGTACATGATTACATTCACTGTACCATTCCAATGACGTTGTGTTGCGTTGGCGCTAAGCTATATCTAGCTAACAAGTTCCATGAGGATGTAAAATTTAATCGAGTATATTACTATACTAAGTACAACAATGCGTATATTGTACTTAGATATGGGAATTTCATCCCAACACATCTTCGTCATCTTCCTTTAGACGAAATGGTCACTTACTTACATTTGAACCTCGACTAATCATGGGAGTGCTATCGGGATACATGTCTTTATTAAATTTCTGACAACTTTAGACATATGCAAACCGGTGGAATAATATACCACAAGCTCAGTATTCTGGTCGAGCTTTCCCAGTTATTCATATCAAAATTCGGATTTAAAATAGCTTTTAAGATCTCTTATTACATCAAGAGTACCCATCATGTCTACGTATCATCGACAAAGATAGCTACAATTCCAAATCGGGAACTTTCTTGTGAATACGCAATGAAAATAACTTACTTGTCTATCTCCTCCAAATCAAATAGTCACTTAGACGGGTATACCACATCCGTCTTATTGCTTCAATCTATAAGTGAGCGTTATATCTAATCAGTAAACACACTATGTGGTTTAGAGTCACTTGATTTGGGAAACAAAAGGTTATGCTGCATTTCAAGTCCTTTTGAAATTACCAAGATAACTAAGTAGCGGAACGCTATAACGTTCATTACAAGAGAACAATTCCAGGGCTTTGTGAGAAACCTCGCGCCACAAGGAGAGTCTTTATCCTTTAAGACTTCTTTCTTCTCATTATGCTTTGTGACAAATTAATCATGTATGTCCAATAGGATTTACACTTGGTTGGTTAGCACTACCACACCAAATACCTGTATATTTGTCAAAGAACCAAGTTTTACCTGGATTGTATAGGCCAAATATGCTCTTCATTGAAATTAAGCAACAATGAGCTTGGTTCGATCTCATCTTGCTCTATTTCCTTAAACAAATGTATGAAGTTAATCATCAATATGCTTGCATGATCTTTCCATTGACTCTACGCATTCTCATAATCCACTTGGGATGTCATTGTTCTCTGGAATCATTAAACTTCGGAGCGTCCTCCAGTTTGATTCATGGACATATTCAGATACAATCTTATGAGTTGATTTCTGATGATATAAATAAGTTGTGCCTTCCTCACCTACTTCCTTTCTAGGTGAGGATTGATCGAACCAAGTGGTCTCTCCAACTTCCTTTATGGAACCACGGCCTCAACCACTCTTCCAATAAGTGTAGTTGCAACACCTTAGTCTATGGTGTATATCCCTTATTGAGGATTTGTAACCTTGCGGGTAGGTTTTGCAAAATGGTATGTGTGATCTCATCACTTTAGCGACATCAATGTACATTCGAAAATCGATTATTTTTTCACTTCACATTTACATTTGTGGAGTACAAGAATCAATATAAGACACAATGGGAACACACCACGACAATTCACTCGTCGTTCCCTTAGAAAATACTTTTCTTATCTCCCCTATGACGGGAAGACTTGTCTCATTAAAGTGATAACCCGCAAATCTAGCGGTAAGAGATCTTCTGCCAAAGGTTTTAAAATGCGGATAATTATTGAGAGTAAATATCCAACAAAATTACTTAATCATTTTCGTGACCCATCATAGTACGATGTGGACTCGTAATGTCACATATATAGTGCAACCAAAAATGCGTAAGAACACAAATGTCAGACTTATAACCAGTTACCAACTGGTACGCAAAAATGGTTGACTAATTGTGGGTTCTAAAACGAATAAGTGAATATGCGTATAATATTGCATATCCCCCAAGCATTTGTAGGAAGGTTGTTACGCATAACCTATCCTTAGACACCATATATAACCTATGGTGGTAGCCTCTGCGAGACCATGGCGTATTGGATGCTCTACAATGATCCTATTAAACATGCAATATCCATCAAGTCCTTTTGATGTAAAATATGTAGCAATAACAAGGTTGGTGAGACCTTAAATTGTATAATATGTGCTAGAATTGTTTCAAAACGCATAATTTCTTGTGAACAATAATTAATTCAACACTTGAATTATCCATCGAGCCATAAATCACTTGAATGGACCGCATTCACGTATGGATATGTCCACAAATATAACCTTGTTTCTTTTGAAAAAATGGGTTGTTTACCATTTGCATCTTAGGATGGTCTCAATCCTTTTTACGAAAGAATGACTTTGTAAAATAAGTTACATGCTTTATTACTTTAAAAGCATAATGGGAGGTGGTTTTTTGGTACTTTAGAAAAAGTTGATTATGAGAGATGCCGTCACTTTGCATTCTTTCCCATTTTCTTGTTAAGTCAAATAAAAGGATGTCCATTTGAGTTCTTTCAAAACAAAACATCATATCACAACCAAAGTGTCTTTATGGTTATGTCAAAACCTGAGTGAGTCAATTCCTAACATTATATTGTCAATTATCCAAGTATTAGTGATTTACACTAGACTAATTGACTCATTATTTTCTCTAAAATGTGATTCCTTTCACATTCATTGGAGGTAATTTGTAGATGCATTCCCATTCTCACAATGAATTTTGTACAATAACCGATCGCACAAATTTCGTAAGAGATTGAGCATTTCTTCGCTCGGATATTACCTGTAATGATCCAATCATCGAATGATATTATATAAGGAAACTATTCAACAATCAGTTTAATATATTTCCTTAATAGTTTTGTGTAATAAGTGGTGTGACCTTATTACGTAACAAAAAGAAAATCTATCTCGTTTACTTTAGAGTGTTACAATTCATAAGGATGGTATACTTTTCATCATAATGTACGAATGATCCTTTTAACTCAAGTACTTATGAGTATATCTCAAGTGCTTTAGAGTATATCAGTCTCATGGAAATGATATACTTTTCATTTCATAAGTACAAACTATGAATTTAGTTCTTCACATAAAAAGTTCTTTATTTTAACTTAAAAAAAATGTTTACTAAACTACCATACAAGCAATAGTCCAGGATCAAATCATACAAAATTCAGTTGAATAAAGATAATTAATAAAAACTTATCAAAATGTAAGTGTATTAATTGGGCGAGTTTCTTATTGCCACTGAAGTTGACAAGCGGGGTATGGGCTTCTTTTAACATATAGTGAGTTTCTTTTCATTTAAACTCTCTATAATCTTGTAGTTAGCTCTCTTGTATGATACCTGCATTCCATCACTTGTACCATACTCAGTAAATGTTTATACCAAGCGTCCAACTCTCATTCCAATGAGTCAAAATTATGTCTCTGTCTCATGCTCAGTAAATACATTTACTTTGTATTATTACTACTTGAGCCAATATTACAAGTGTTTTAAATTCCAATGAACATTCAAATTTTCGGGGGGAAAATTTCATGAATGTTTCAAAAACTTCCTTCAGAGCATTCCATCGTCTGAAATCAATATGTCGCCTTAAAACGTAGAAGTTATGCCTTCATCTTTTGAACAATGCATCGTCATTGGTTGAAGGTTTTCATGATGGAATTAAATACCTTGTAGACACAATTGACTTCTGTATCACAGGCTCTTTAATGGTGTTCAAGTACTTTTGAGTCCAAAAGGTCAAATTTTATTCGAGTTGGTTTAATCAGAACCCAGTCAACGGATTGGTCAATACCCGGTCCATTGGGTTGACTACGTCGTGGTTTAAAAAAAAGTCCACATATATGTTCTATTATATATGAAGTGCTCAGGCCCATTGGTAATAACCTTTTAACTATTAGCATATGAGCCCAAAACATATTGTTAACCCTAAAATTGGAAATTTCATCATCCAACTTTATTGATCAGAAAACATATGTAAACATCTCCGATGATTATGAAAATTTTACAGTAACTTTATGATACTGTTTTGACAAACATAATAAAATCTCAACTCAATCCAACGGCTAGATAAAAAATTATCCATGCCGCCGTATGACTGTTCTAATTAGCGTTTTTGTGGACATAGTTGGAAATATCACGTACTTTTGAGTATTTCCATGGTTGGTTCTTTATGAATTTTTTACAGTATCTCACCAAGAACAATATAAAAAACATACCAAAAATATAGCATAATCCAACGGTTGAAATTCTCAAAACTTAGGTTTTTCGACGCTGTTAAAAATTAGGGTTTTTCTGAACGTACACAGTTTTATTAAAAGCAGGTTTTAGAGATTGCATCATATTCCGATTTTATTGAAATTTTAACATAGTACCTAATGACTTATTGGGTTAAACATATTAAAATTGAATGAAAATCTAACGGTGAAATCTCTATTTTTTTAATCATACGTTTGTGGAACCCTAATATATACTACGAAAACGAAATTTCTTTGTTCAAAAGAAATACCTGGTAACGCATCCATGATGATAAACAAATAGGATCAGAACCACGCTAATCTTCAAGGAATAATCCATAACCAATCTTGAACGAAGAGAAAAAAAATCGCACTAGTTGGTAGAGTCGTGCATGATAACGTGTTGTAGGAGAAATATAGAGAAGAAAGAGATCTTAATCATTAGATATCAATGCAGTATTACATAGGAATAAGCCTCTATTTATAGGCTAGAGTATCAACCCTGGTTACATATAGATGGGCCGCACACATGGGCCAAAGGCCCTACAACAGTTTAATAATTATTTAAAATATAATTATTAATGAATTTACTAATATACCCTTCAGTCTTCTTAATATTTACAAAACTCTCATTGTAAATAACGAAAATATTTCTCTTCCTTCTTCAAATGCTCTATCTCCACTCTCTATCTCTCGGGCACTAGCTACCGTTGCAATCATCAGCACAATCACGATCTGATTATTTGTATTTTCGGGCATATATAGCTTCAAGTTATTGCTATGTATCGATCCCTCAAATACCTAATATCACCACAACCAAACCCTAATTTTTATTAAATTACCCACAGAAATCTTACCAAACAGAAATTCAGTGAAAACCCTATTTCTTAAACACATATAAGATTTTAATCCTTAAAAGAATTTATTCAAAAAATTAAGATTGAGATTTTTAATTCAAAAGATCATGGTTTTTTTCACCATCCTTACAATCATTTCCAGCAGAAGCCATTAGTTTTAGATATATATCATCGTCGAATTTGCTTTTGGCTCGATTTGTAATGGTTTTGGAGAAGGTTTGAACTACCAAAAATCAGTGAGATTGAATAACTGATGATGTCGTTTTCCACTTCGTGGGTAATTGATAATACTAATGAGTGTGAGGCTGTTTTTCAGGCAAGAAATGGGTTAGTGGTGGAAATGGAATTTGAGCAAGAACAAAGAAGAAAGTTGGGCTGTTGTTGTTGAAGGTGGGAGATATTTCGATGACTTTTAGAGATCAAAGCGAAGAGATGTGTGAGTCTGTCTAGTTTTATAGCGATGGGTAGATTGAATGTCTCGAGAAGGAGATTTGGAAAGTTTACAAATAGTACACCTGCATCTCCATTATCAAAATCCCGAACATCAAGTGTTTGTGAAAAGGTTAGAAAGAGAGAAGAGAATGGAGAATCATGATCGTAGGCTTCTTTTATTCTTTACAACCGTTGGATACTAGACCCCCTTCAAGGGTATACTTGTAACCTCAGTAATTCAAAATATTTTTATTTTATAAAATTGATTAAAGTCTGGTCATAAACAGTCAACGAGAGTCAACATCCAGTCCAGGTACCAAGCACTAACATTGGACAAATGTTAGACCAAAGCCTAGTGTTGGTTAAAACCCGAGTACCAAACAACAATTATCCCATTTGGAAATGCCGGAAGGCCGCGAACAAAATAGATTAAATTTATCTTAAATGCCAAATGAGAGTACGCCATTGCATGAGCAGTGTGGAAAGAGGGGACTCGAGGGCATTCGGGGGTAGAGTTGGCCGCATCCAAGAAGCTCTACAGAGTTCAGATCTTGTGGTCATTGGATGATATACTTCACTAAATCCTAGTAAACAATTTTTGTTTGGGAGGGTGTTGTAAACTAGATTTATGTTAAACCGAAGAAATCTCCGAGAAATGTACCTAGAGGTTCATTTTTAAGAAGCCACATGCGTGGAAGATGAAAGATGAACATCTGATGTATGGTGTGTCCAACTCTACCCATGGTTTAGCGAAATTTGAATGATCAATCTCACACATTTACGATGTAAACTAACAACACTGAGTAGTTGTGGGGTTATAATGCATTTGGCATGATACAATTTTCATATTTCTTATTTAATCATTTTGGGGAGTGACTTTGTCAAGTTAGTCGGTGTTTTTATATCCTTTAGTATTGTGATTGTGATGAAATGTAAATTTGAGGAACAAGTCTGAGACTCTGAGCAGTAACACACTGGAGTGAGCTAAATATTGTAGTAGGTTTTTCTCTCACGATTGCAGGAATTTTAAACCAATGAAATCCATGCACTAATGCTAGTGTTGGTTTTTGGATTAGTGGCTAAGGTAATTTGCTGGTTGGTTATCAGTCATACTTTGGGTGATTTGCATTAAAGTACACTGTATATATTAAATAAACAAAAGACTTAATAATTTTTATCTGTCCTTTTAGACAGACTTCATTTTAAAGAAAGCTGAGAAGGCGAGAAACCATATTTATTAACTTTTCATCTAATGAACTTTTTGGTTTTTAATTTTTTTGTTTCTTTTGCTGCTGATCTTTGAAATTCCTATTCAGCCAGCTAAATTTGTTTCCTCCATTAACAAGAAACTAATGTACTAGGCAAGAGGAGTTAGAGAATCCTAAAACCTTGGTAAACATGAACGGTCGGCGTAAAATAAGTCACTCTTTCAAGATTAAATCTACTCCACCAAGTCTTAAGAAACCAAGGACGCCTTGGGCCACAGTAAAAACCAGATAAACCACTGAAGAACTCTTAACAGTCTAAACAGACTTATTTCATTAAACAAAGTTATTTCATTAAACAGGCTCTTTAATTAAGAGAAATTGGGTCAATTGCCCAAATATTTTTAAAACATGGTTCTAATGGACAAGTAAAAATTAGTATGGGTGAAATGAACGCAAAAAAAATAGCAAGAATGAATCACTTAAATGTATCCGGCTTTAAACTTAAAAATAGCGAGGGTGAACCTGGATGCATCACGATGTAAATTAAAAATAAGAAAAAAATATTTGAAAATGTGTAGGATTAAACATTTTACATCCCGCTTATTTTTGTTTTTTTTACATTCTCGTCCATTTAAACAGTATCAAATTTACCATGTCTTTTTCACCCAGGGATTGTTGTTATTGGATTAATTGACCAATTTTGTGTTTAATTAACTAATCAACGTAAGTAAGTAGGATTAGGATCTTGTCGAAAGACTTGACAAGACTCACTTTCTCGAACGTTTGATTTGAGCTTAAAAATCTTTTTTCTACTTCCCACCAAAACCGACCGTGATTGAACCCCGCCCTCTCTTGTACTCTTTTGGCTTTTCAATAATCACTTTCCACTGTTTAGCGACAACATGTAAACCCTACCTGATTTGAGTGGACCATTTTGCTTAGATTTGATACCCAATAATGTAGTCGATACAAAATCATACAATTTTTTTTTGACAGATTTGCATCTTTTGTTGTCTTTTGATTTAAAATTTAGCTCTGTCGACGATCTGATCTTTGAGTCTATTTGGGCATATATAAATGACGACATTCGAAGGGCCGGCATTTGATGATTTCTTTGTGGTCATGTCGGGTACTGAAGGGATGCTACTGTCATGTCACCTCCTTGGATAAACAGCTAAGTCTGTTTTGTTATTTGCATGGAAGAGATTTTGTGTTTCCTACCTAAAAATCTCAAAATGCTACTCCCTCCGTCTCTAAAAGATAGGCAGGTTTAATAAGATCGCACATCTCTATTGTGGTATCGTATCACTGGTATGGTCCGCATGCACTATCCAACAAGATGATAATTGAAACTGAATACTCAATTCACATTCATTCCGACCCCACTTTTTGATGATGTGGATTGATGTGGTGAAAGTATTTCAAAATAGAGCTCTCTCATTCATTGTGACCCCATCCAAGATACATACCATTGTTTACACCCCGTTTACACCTCCAACTTAATCACATTCTACCTTAACCCCACTCTCCTCGACCACTATCTATCTAACTGCCAATAATCAAAATAAAAACTGATCTCTGATAATTCAAACTGCCATTTCTCCTATTCACATCCACTGGAATAAAAAAATAAGCTTGGTAATGAAAGGAAATCTATAATGAAGAAAGTTCCTACAGAGAAGCAATCAAAGTTTTAAGGTAAGTTTATTTTTGATCTCTCACAATTTTTGGTTTCGCATGCTTAATCAACTAAATTAAACAACCTTTACAGATTTCAAGAACTCATTACAGGTGATGATTCTGCATTCTTCTCCATTATTTTGGTAAGCCTAAGGCCATAAATCTACTGCCAATAGATTGTTACTTTAAGTATTTCAATAGATATTTCAGTTCTTGAATGGGAAACTGATTCTAATCGCATAGTATCTGTTTGTGTTAATGTTATCAATGTTTCGTATGATGTTTTTAACTGTTAAAGATTTCTTTTTAATTTTTGCACTTTAAGTGTTTGTTAAGTTGCTTAAACAAAAAAAAACCGCCACTGTTTGCACTTTAAACAGCCTATCTACAGTCATTTAGGCTTAGTCCTATGGGAGAGATATTTAGCTGCTAGATTGGCCATCCACGTCAGCCTGGCCAACCTACTAACCCCTATGGGATGGCCAATCTAGCGTGGCTTACGTTGAACAAAGGCAACGTTTAACGCCGAATGGAACAAGCGTCTGGTGGGCCCAATCAACCGAAGCCAGCCAGCGTTTGACTTGGTTGACTAGGTTGACAACGCCGAACCTGTTCGGCGTCCAAAAATCGTGTTTTCTGTTGCAAAGCCCCTTCTTCCTCGCTTCTTCCCATTTCATTTTCTTTCTCAAACACACCCGCAAATGCACTTCGTAGATCGGTGATTCTAGGCGTTTGTTTCTCAATTCCTTCCGTGGGTTTGTACTCCATCAATGTCTTGATCGTTTGAGAGTATTTTCATTCAATTAGTCCACGAAATTGATTGAGGTAAGGATTTAAAATTTTAGGGTTTTTTTCTTCTTGATTTTTGATTATGATGAAAATTTGATGAAATTGATGATTGATAGTTGATATAATGAATGATTTAGATGATATGTTTACTCCGATTTAAATGATATGTGATTGAATTTGATTTTTAGAATTGTTAGGGTTTAATTTGATTATTTGAAGTTAGGTTGTGCATTCCATGTTTTGATTGATTTTTAGAATTGTGGGTTAATGATAATTTAGTTTTGATTGGTGAAAATCAAGAAAAACAAGTATTTGTTTATGATTGCTTGTTTTTATGGAAGTGTGAAAAATTATGAGTTCATTCCATGGTTATTTGCATGATGAACTAATAATGATAATTTAGTTTTGTATGGATGAAAATGAATGACAATGATAATGATATTTTTTTTCATGTAGTATGGATGAAATGCTAGATGGGTTGGATATAGTTTCATCATGGAAATGTGATGAACATGTATGTCACGATGTTACGAAAGAACCTCGCAAAGTAAGCTTTAGAGGTAGTTTCAAAGACATTGAAAAAATATTATAATATTGTAGTGCAAGATAATCCGCTAGCACAACAATTTTGTGATAATTGTGGCTTTTCCTCTTGTATTTGAGTTTGATTTTGCCAATGGGGATAGAGCCTTAGTCGGAAGCCGTAGGCCGAAAGATGGTGGAAAAGTACCAGAGCTTTCATTTTCGGGAGTTTGAGATTGGCCTTCTTCCTTTAGATTGGTACATGTTAACGGGAATTCCCACTGGTGACCCTAGTAAACAGCCAGTATGGTTGCATCGTGCAAGCATACAAACCCGCCTCAAACATTAGAGAAGCTCTTTTCAATCAATACCAAGAAGCAAAACGGAAGGACATAGAGCGTGCATTTGGTGGTCTTAAAGGTAAGTTTGGCATTATATTTAAACCTTGTCGTTATTATAAAAAATCGGACATGAAGGCAATTATGAGGGGGTGCTTGATAATGCACAACATGTGTGTTGAGATGGAATATCGCAATGACGATTGGGGAGGATCACGGGAGATGAACCTCACCGTCAATTCAAGGAAATGTAAGGCTAGCTCCTCATGTATTGTACAACCCTCGCGATTTGGGGACAACTTCGCTTGGAACTCACTACACACATATGGAACCGACACGGAGAAGGTTTGAGAGATGGTGATTTTCCAAACATGGGTATAGATGATGCCTTGCCAGGAAGTTGATGAGGGTGAGACGGAATCAATACCGACGAAGACCAATATGACCCTCAAGGAGATGGTGCATTTTATGAGAATGGAGAGTAAATTTCATATAATTAGACATTTTAATCAAGCACGCTTTCATTAAGTAGACATTTTAATTAGTTATTGTAAACTCCATAATACTCTTTTATCACTTAAGTACGTTTACAATTACATTACATATTTAACTAGAACTTCATATGCATATGTCTTCATAATACTTCTTTGGTGATATTCCATGCTTCTTCATAATATTTCTTCATGCATATGCTTCATAACCAAGTATCTCCAAAGCGGTGTTATGAATGAACGGCATTCCATGATCCGTTTCATATAAAGTCATAGCATCCTCACGATTACCATTTGATGCCCTTAATGAAATGACAAAACGCTTGCAATTACACTTGATGCTTGATAACCGAGTTTGTAGTTGTTTCTTGCATCTCTCATTAGCATTACCATTGATTCTCATAAATTCTTCAACAACTTGTCCCCAAAAGGAGTTGGTTGTTATTTGAGTGTTGTTAATTGCACAATAACTTCTCACCAAGTCATTGTCTTCTTCAATTGAAAATGCAACCATGCTTGAATGTTGAATAGAAAAAGAAAAGAGAATGAAACTTCACAAGTTTGGGGTGCGGGGATTTTGAGCTATTGTGTTGAGTTTATATGGAGATATGAAGTGATGTGAGTTTGGGCTGAAAATGTAGCCGTTGGACGGAGCGCCTCACCAATAGGCGTCCAACGCCAAACCAAACGGCGTTTGGAATCACGGCCCGAGATCAAAAGTGACCGTTGAAGATTCAACTACAGAAATGCAGCGCCTTACCATACGGCGTTGAGGCAAGAACCAAATTGCTATTGAATATCAGCCATCAGATCAAGATGACCGTTCCATTTTCAACGACTCAGATTAAAAAGCCGTTTAAAACCACAACAACTATTTTTTCAAGCTTCCCTATAAATAGAGGACTACTTCTCCTTCATCCCTCACACCAAAACCAATTGATTGTCTTCTTCATTGGTTTTCTTCCTCTTCTTCACATAGTTTTGTTCATACAAAATTATGGCACACTTTAGTACAATAGAAGAAGAGGCACTAATTTATGGTTGGGTCATAGCAAGCAACGATCCAATTCATGGAAAATATAAAAAAGGTGCAATATTTTGGAGTAAGATTATTGAAGAGTACAATAAAAGAAAAGGTCCCAATGGTGTCGTAAGAGATAAAAAAGCATTGCGAACAAAGTGCAACCAATAAGAAGCGAAGTGAGGAAATATATTTCATTTGTTAGGCCATACTTAAAACAAACCTTCGGGGATGAACGAGTCGGATTATGTAAGTACCTCAATTTTTCTTAATGTTTTCTTTCTACCGTTTTGTTATCTTTCTTTCTTTCTCTAAATTTTTCCTTTTATTTTTTCCAGGTATTTTCGTGGAACACAGACTTATGAAGCAAATGATCGGAAAAACTTGGAGGCACCAATCGGTTTTCCAGATCCTGAAGACTTATCAACCCGATTACAACCCGGCGGTGAATAATGATGATGGAGTCGGTACTTCCACTCAACCTAGTCAACAAACTCAAGCTACTCAAGAAAATGAAGATGATAATATGGATGAAGATTTGCAAAATATGGCAAGGTTTGGTAACACTTCATCTACTCATAATCTGAAACCTCGGACATATCAAAGAGAAGACGCTATTTCGAACAAACCGATGATGTTAGAAGTGACGGTAGAGACAAAGCAAAGAAAAAGGCTCGTGAGGCTAAAGCATCGCAGAAATCAGATGAAAAAATGGATAAACTCATCGAACTTCTTGAAAACGCACAAGCACAAAGAGAGGCCAAATATGAAAAAGAGGAAGAGTATCTAAGGAAGAACATGGAAAGCTCTTCAATCTTGGCACAAACGCAACAAAGAGAATCGGAAATGAAGATCCTACGACAATCCTTGGATGAATTACAAGAATGTGAGAGACCCATCTACAAAATATGGAAGAACGAGATTTTAGCCCGTTATGGTTTGGACCTTATCCCCTAAACTAAAGTGATATGGGATTTCTAAGTTATTTAGAAGTAGGATTTCAATTTCAATTTAGTTTTTTATGTTTTAAGTTATTTAGAAGTAGGATTTCAATTTCAATTTAGTTTTTAGTTTCTTCAAAAAACATTGTAACTTTGTTTTGCAATGTAATGGATGGTTACAAATTCTCAAATGGCAACATTTACTTTGATAAATTTCCAAATTTTGAAACCCATATTTTGAAACAAAATACGATTGAAACAAATTACCAATCATGTAGAAATGGAATTTGGAAAAAAAATAGCCGTTGGTTAAAAAATAGGGTCAAGCGCTGGATGGAGCAGCGTTGAATCCGAACGCCGAATGGAACAAATACCCATTTTAGCGCAGAACCATTCGGCGTTATTCTGAATATTCGCAGAACGCCGAACCATCCAGCGTTTGCATCACTTTTTGAGCGCCGCACCATTCAGCGTTTCAATCTCGCCGATAGTGCGACTGCGAGCAAATGCTGAGGCAATTGAAGTAGCGATTTAGTGTTAACTTTTTTTCCCACACTTTTTTCATGATTTGCAACACTTTTTGGCCAATCTAGCACTCCAAACTCTCCCATAGGACTTAGCCTTAGTGCAATCGATGGTCTTGCATTTTTTTTAGTCGATGGTTTTGCAGAACTTAATTAGATTACTTCAGAGACGAAACTGAAATTAGAAAAGACCGGGAAAGTGTGAGAGTTAAGGATGGATATCTAAAGCAAAACCTTCTTGCAAGAGAGACATTGGAAAGCGTTACACAAAATTGGATTCTGCATGTGATGATTCTGAATTTTCTACACTATTTTTTGAGCTAAGCCCAAGAGTTTATTAAATTGCTTCTGTTTTTACGCTTTCAATTGCTTTTGTGCTTTTGTGTTCACTGTAATCAAATTCATGACTAACAGAAATTCTTGGATTTTGGTAGTGCATAATGGAAAAAAAAATAGACTTCCGTGGGAATTAGGCCCGCAATTGATAGAACCAAAATCCTAAGAAATTATATTTTCTTATGCTTTGATTTTTTTATAATCCAAATCCAAACTGTAATCATGAGTTGAATTAGGGGTGTTTGGCTTATTAGTGAGTTCTTTTTTTGGTCTTCTGTACTGACTTAGATTCTTAAAGGATGATGATTATACTTCTTTGAGTACGAATGTTTTGACTATGATAATAATCATATTAATGCGTGTTTTTGGATTTTAAATAGTTATTCTTAAGTACAATATATGCTTCCTGATAAAAAGAGCTAACTCTTCATTTTTTACCCATTATAGATCCTGAAACCTTATACTAAAGGTTGGATACAAGCACTGGACTCCGTTCTTTGTACATGGTTCCTACTGGGTTTTCAACATTCAACTCTATGGGTTAGTAGTTCGTCACTCAATATTTCTACTCTTTTATCTTCCATGGTTCCTTTCTGTTGTCAAAACTTTTTTTTTTCCTTTTTCCCTATAACATTTTCCTTTTTTTTTTTCCTTTGCAAGCTTTTCCGGTTGAAATGTTACCCACTTATTGTATTTCGATTTTGTTATCAGGTAATTTCCATTGGGGGACTGTATACATATTATATCATTGTTAATTTTGTAGGCCTTGCTGTGTCACTAATCTGTCAACAGTTGCGTTATTTACAGGTGAACATGCTTATCTAGCAACCGGGCTTAATTCTCGCAATACCTTGGATGGCACCCAGAGACGTTTATGAGTTCACATTTAATTTGTTTTCAAAGTATGGCAGTAGTATTATTATTCCATGACATGCTTGCTTGGTTTAAGAAATGCATTTCATTTGTTTCCATTATGTGGATGTGAGATGAGATAACAACTGCTTCACGCTCCTTACTTAATGTGTGTGTGGTATCAACTAATTTTTAGTTTTATAAGGTACACAAATACACTATGACCTCAGTGATAGACGCATTTATGTGTCTATTTTGATCTCAATTTTCTATATAGTTAGTACCCATTTTTGTACTCATTTTGGTATTTTATGTTGTTGTAGCTGTTTTTGGAGAAATAAGCTTTTGCGGGAAAATTGGCTCGAAAAGTGGTTTTTGTGCTCGTGGGAGAAACTTACTATTCGGACCCCTCATTTGGATAAGGGGCACCTCAATTACTAAGGGGTGACCACTTGCTATTTGCACCCCAGGTCTGGATAGGGGGAGTTTATCTTCTCCTTTTGAAAAAATGGTTTTGGCGGGAAATATTTTTTTCATCAAGAACAGAATTAGGGTTGTTCTTTTGGGACATTTCGAGTGAGATTCAATCACGAATTTCAGTTGGATTGGACTGTAATAAGATGAACAGGCTTGGTATTCGTGTTGGACTAGGAAAACTTGGGCTTGATCATCAGCTCTAAGTAAAACAGGGTATACAAGTATCATGGGATTTGTTTGGGTCTTATTCTTAAAAGTTACGGGTGAAAGAGGAGAGATTATTCTCCTAGATTCGAATATATCACAAACATGGAGTGTAAACAGGGAAGCTAATTGGGTCAGACTCGTAAGAAAAGCAAGTTTCCATATTTATTTCTTCGAAACAGAGAAAGAATAGTATTACGGGTTTGGAGTTGTATGTGGCAATAACGTGTGAAAGAGAAGTCAATATTCTCAGAAGATACGTACTTATCAAGTCTACAGAGCTCTTGAGACAAATAGCGCGTGAGAAAATGCCGGTGAAAGGATAGAATTCCGAGATTTGGGTTAAAAGAAGAGAAAGATTTTTGTGAGATAAAAGAGCCCTGTTATATGTATAAATAGAGAGGGAAGTTACAGAGGTGGGGGTCGAGACTTTGGGGGATAGTTTAGAGGGTTGCAGACAGCTTAAAAGCCGAACAGAGGAGAAACAAACATCACAGAGAAGAAGCTGCAGCGAGAGGAAGAAGACGACGAAACCGTCACCTTTGCTTTCAAATCAGAACAATTTTCCAACAATTATTACTCGTAGCTTTTCTCCGTAACAGTCACTCAGAATAAATGGGTTGTAACAATTATATCATACAAACTCGATTTTCTTCAATAAAACACCTATTCAGCCATGCGTTATTATTTTGAGCGAGTTTTTGATATGAGGAGCTAAACCCCAACACTGGGACGACGGAGGAAGCCTTATTTCACAATGGTTTGGTAACTGTATTTGATTATGTATGACTTTTGCATTTATTTTAATTGATTTATGATTTTCACTAATTAGTTGTGATTTCGTTTGATGGTGTATTCTTAGACGTTAGAGCTTTTGATACATCATGCTTGTGATTTACATCTAATCTTTTAGAAATCTACTTTTGGCAAAGAAAAGAGTCAACAAAAGAGCTAGAATTGTTATGAGTCATTATTATATGAACCAACTGAATGTGATTAATGGTGGAATCCGAAGTCCTAGTATCTCTCGATATTGTGAAAATCTTTTGTATTTATTTTCTTTGTTTTTAGTATTTTCTTTAATCAAACCTTTACAAGCCCGAGTTGAACGAACTTTTACTACCACTTTACAAACAACATAAAAATCACATCAATTTTTGGCGCCACCGACGCGGACTTGTATTTAGGTTTTAGAGTTATTTCTATTTTTATTTTTTATATTTTTTTGTTCTCTTTTACGCCTTTGGTATTTTTCGATTCTTTTCAGATTTGGAGCGAAGCTACAAGGAAACAAAAAGTGCTATAAAAGGAAAGCATCGCCAAAGAAGGAAAGAAAAGAGGAATCCAAAAGGAGTGAAGAACAAGATTTTGTATATAGTTATTTTGTTTTATTTTTAGAAACTGTAAATAGGGTTTTATTTTTTTTTTATTTTTTTTGTAATCTTTTATTTTTTGGACTAGACATTATTTTTAAAACCCTAAGGAAGGGTTGAAATTAAATATAAAATTTTTGCAGGGAAGGACGACAGTTACGATACTGTCTCGGCCCCTCGGGTTCGTACACTGACATCGGAGTCGGTGGCCTGAGTCGACTTCAACGGTTCATCGCCCGTCTGGTACGGGAGGTAAGACTCTATCCACCCACGAATCCCCTGTCAGTGGGTTTTAATTTTGTGTGACAACTCACACCCCTGCAATAGAATGTCGAACGGGTATTACAATAGCCAATACAACGAATATCCGACTGAGTTTCAAAATGGACGTTACTACTTTGACCATAATGTGAATAGTGGTTGGGAACATCAGCCTTTTGAAGGTTATGGTCCATACCATGGTGAGCCCAATTACTATCCATACACCCACCGGTCATACGAGCAAAATTCCTCTCTACTAGAGTCTCGCACGTAAGTTAGCCGAGCCGCACAAAAGTTACTTGAGTCGACACATAGTTCAGCTGAGATGAATAACTTAGTTATGGACGAAAGCAATGCAACGTGTGAACTTTCTTTCCTAGATAAAATCAGGAAGTCATGTGAGTCGACTCAGAAAATGTTGTTAGAGGCCCAGGAAAGAACTGCTCAAGATAGTCTTAATTTTCAATATAGTGCTTCTAATAGTACCCTTGAAAATGAAGATAGTTATTCACATAATCAAGATGACGAGGTTAGAATTGGTAACGCTACTTTTCTAGATGAGGTTCGACCATTTTCATGTTATTAAAATGATGATTATGATAAGGATAGTGTTGATGAAGAATTTGAAATATTTAGGCATAGTGATCAGGAATTTGTTACTCCAACTGAGCTTAATAATGATAATGTTTCTAGTTCAAATCCAAATAATTTTAACAATTATTGACCTATTCAAAAGGACGAGGATTTGTCTAGAGATACCACCGTTTTAGACGATGTAGTTTTTCCTTATGATTACGAAGCCGATGATGGTTTAGAGGAGCGGGTCTATTCTGAGAATATTGTTTTAGAGTCTAGCGATTTAGAAACATTAGTCTTAGACAAAGAAAATGAACTCGTAGAGATGAGTGAGGATGAACGTGACTTAGAAGAATCAATTGACCATTTTCGGAATCGAGATAACCTTGAAATTAGGGAAGTTGTGACTAGTCTTTCTAGAGACACTGAAAACTCTAAGTTTGGGGGTGATTATCATTCTCCATGTGATTTAACTCTTAGAAAGGTCCCTCACTTGGGACTTGACATATGTGCCTCAACCATTTTAAAAGATTATCTTCATACACGTTTTCCTGAACCTAGTGATGTCCATAGGGAAGTTCAGTTGTTAGAAACCCATCCTCTGGTTGATGTGGTTTACCCAGGCTATGATACCCAGATTGACTTTGTTTTCCCACCAAATATTTTTCAACCAATTGTGGGAACGTATAAGTTTCAGATGTGTCAATTATTTAGTTTTGAGACTAAACCTAAGTACTTTAGGAAATTAGTATCGACACATTTGCCTAAAATTGACAAAATTGTTTCATCGTGGTCAATTGTGTGAGTCAAAACTGATTGACTTTAAGGATCCGCAATTATTCAGGTTATTATTATGTGCTTCTAAGTTCTTATTTGAGTTTTTACAGACTTTACAACCTGAACCGGATCTTAGCTACGAGGAAATGCAACCGATGAAAATATTTTATTTGGACCCAGCTTATAGAGCTCAACCTCAACCACAAATGGCTAGATGTAGTTGTCTTAAACAGAAACTAGACAATGGTGTGCTTTATTTATTAATTTTCTTGGCATGTTGCGATTCCTTTTACTTGTGATAGCTCTATTTGGTTTTGATGACCCACAAATTCCTATATTACTTTATGATTTTATGAGGTGACTAATCCTTTCCTAGTATGGCTGAAGACTTTAAACTTAGCACTTCTTGGAAGGTAACCCAATATTCATGCAACACGGTAATATCTTTCCTTAACTCTTTTGCTTCAAATGGTAACAGTTTCTCCTTGTTCATGCTTTTAATTTTATCTTTAGAACATTGAGGACAATGTTAGATTTAAGTTTGGGGTATGGGAGAAAGTTTTAGTTGCATTATTAAACTCCAGAGCCTAGAAATTTATGCTTATTAAGGATGGCGCTAACCAATCTAAGTGGATGGAAGCATTTTGGTTGTAGGAGTTGAGGAACCAATCTGATTAGATGGAAACATCTGAAGAGTCTATTCATAAAAGCACAGAGCTCAGGTGTTAGAAATAACATGATAGTTTGACCATATCTCGTTGAGTCCTTTTCACTTCTATTTTTATTTTGTTTTGTTTTTAAACTATGTTTCTCTAAGTGATTAGGTGGGGCTCACGAATCAAGTTATTACCAATGCTAGGGTGAATTAGAGTGATTAAGATACCAAAAAAAAAAAAGTGAAAAAAAAAAAAAAAAGTGAAAAAAAAAAAAAAGAAATTGAGACCAGACCACCGACCAACCGAATAAATTCAATAAAGTCGACCACCGGTACCCTTGTATATGCCAAATGAGTTGACCTAGAGTTAGATTATCGACCACCGGTTCCCTTGTATATGCCAAGTGTGTTGATATTAGTCGACTAGTATCTCACCATTAGGATAGGTTCATTTTTGGAAGAGGCCTTCGAAAGATATGGCAAACATCATTCACTTAATAAACATAAAAACCATCTATGTTTTTCTCAATATCCATCTTCTTGATCTATCCATGTGATTCGTTTTGACTCCGGGTATTGATGTTCATAGTGTGACTATCTGAGTAGAGCTCTGTGACTTATATATGAATTTTAGTATGCTTGAGTGCAAACTCGTGTACAACAATTGGAATTTCGCATCGTGGTACTTCCTCCCCGTAGTCAATAAGTATGCCAACCAATGAGACTTTTTAGTGCCTTCCAAAGTTCTCGCGTAGATAGTTAGGGTCCTGAGTAAAGGTTTTGTGGGTACACCTCTCGGTAAACCCTCCCGAGACTATAACTCTACCACTAGGGCCACTTAGGTTTTAAAGTCTTATTGCATACGCTAAATGCAATCGACGATGCCTGCGACTGTGAGTTAGGATTTTATTTTCTAGATTTGATTTGCTCGGGACTAGCAAATAATAAGTTTGGGGGTATTTGATAGACGCATTTATGTGTCTATTTTGATCTGAATTTTCTATATTGTTAGTACCCATTTTTGTACTTATTTTGGTATTTTATGTTTTTGTAGGTGTTTTTGGAGTAATAAGCTTTTATGAAAATTGGCTCGAAAAGTGGTTTTTGTGCTCGTGGGAGAAACTTACTATTCGGACCCCTCATTTGGATAAGGGGCACCTCAATTACTAAGGGGTGACCACTTGCTATTCGCACTCCGGGCTGGGATAGGGGAGTTTATCTTCCTTTTGTAAAAATGGTTTTGGCGGAAATATTTTTTCATCAAGAACGAATTAGGGTTGTTCTTTTGGGACATTTCGAGTGAGATTCAATCACGAATTTCGGTTGGATTGGACTATAATAAGATGAACAGGCTTGGTATTCGTGTTGGACTAGGAAAACTTGGGCTTGATCATCAGCTCTAAGTAAAACAGGGTATACAAGTATCACGGGATTTGTTTGGGTCTTATTCTTGGAAGTTACGGGTGAAAGAGGAGAGATTATTCTCCTAGATTCGAATATATCACAAACATGGAGTGTAAACAGGGAAGCTAATTGGGTCAGACTCGTAAGAAAAGCAAGTTTCCATATTTATTTCTTCGAAACAGAGAAAGAAGAGTATTACGGGTTTGGAGTTGTATGTGGCAATAACGTGTGAAAGAGAAGTCAATATTCTCAGAAGATACGTACATATCAAGTCTACAGAGCTCTTGAGACAAATAGCGCGTGAGAAAATGCCGGTGAAAGGATAGAATTAGAGATTTGGGTTAAAAGAAGAGAAAGATTTTTGTGGGATAAAAGAGCCTCGTTATATGTATAAATAGAGAGGGAAGTTACAGAGGTGGGGGTCGAGACTTTGTGGGATAGTTTAGAGGGTTGCGAGACGGCTTAAAAGCCGAATGCAGGAGAAACAAACATCACAGAGAAGAAGCTGCAGAATGAGAGGAAGAAGACTCCAGAAACCGTCACCTTTGCTTTCAAATTTGTAACAATTTTCCAACAATTATTATCATAGCTTTTCTCCGTAACATTCAGCTGAATAAAGGTTGTAACAATTATATCTCATACAAACTCGATTTTCTTCAATAAAACACCTATTCACCCATGCGTTATTATTTTGAGCGAAGTTTTGATATGAGGAGCTAAACCCCAACACTGGGACGACGGAGGAAGCCTTATTTCACAATGGTTTGGTAACCCCTACCACTTTACAAACAACATAAAAATCACATCACTCAAAGATGGAGGATGGAAGCCAAAGCTCAATGGTTTGTTAATGGACAAGCAATATCTCAAGCAATTCAATTAGTCGTTGATACCGGGTAGTATTCCTGTCAAGAGGTTAGGATCGGGTAAAGCAGATTTCTCTTCTTGAAATTGATTGATTATAAAAATTATAAAGGAATTGAGATTTATGTGTAGGTATTCACTACAAGGATGGTTGTGTGCCCAGTACTGTATTTAAGACGATAGTCTTCTTGACTTGATGCGATAATTCAAACAAAAGACAAAAGAGTTCTGGTATTTTCTTCTCACACCTAGAAATCCCTTTTATTGTTGATTTTTTTTTTGGTTTCAAAGTTTGCGGTAAAACTATCCCATGACGTGCTTGCTGGGAAGGGAATAACAATTTCTGCTCATTTGCTTTGTACTATGAGAAACTTCAACAATCTATCTCTTTGTCCAGGATAGCAAAGATGCTTTCGTTTTTTTTTTTTCTGATGGCTTACAACTGGAGTCTGGCTCTGGCATCAAAATGATAAAAAAAACTCCAAATAAATTTCTGACAAAAATGGTAAAATGGCTCATGCAGGCCATCTATAATGTATTCCAATTACCGATCCAGTTATTATGTATATTGTAGCCTTTGGTTCTTGAAATCATTTTGGAAGGATACTAACTGATGTTTTGATTTTGTTCTCTACGACTCAGTAGTTTTTTATTAGTGTCATTTTTACGTAAATTCTCGCATATTTCAGATGTAAAAATATTTAAGGTGCACGCATAACGATATCATGTTAAAAACGCACATGCAGATTACAACAGGTGCTGGCACGGGTTACTATCTAGTTGCCATTAATTTGGTCGAGCCATATAAGGCAACTACTGCTTATTTGAAGGGTGGGACTTTAGCCGCATAATACAACGATTTCTTCATTGGTTGACTATACCCCTTAAATCCAGTGCGGACACATATTTTGGTTATGCATTTACTAATTTAGTTATGCAACCACTAAAACGATATATAAGCTTAAAAAATAACATCACAAAAAAAAAAAAAAAAAAAAAGCGTAACGAATTATGCAATAATTTTCTCGACTACATAACAAGTTATGCATCCATTGTTTTGGTTAATTTAAGTGCTTACAAAAAAATTGATGCATAATGCGTTATGCAACCATAATTTAGATGCATATCAAGTTATGCATCAATTGTTTTATTTCAAAGTGCTTACAAAAAGTGGTTGCATAATGCTTTATGCATCCATTTTCATGAATGCATAACATGTTATGAAGATATCATTTTAGGTGCACGACAATTATGCATTTTTTTTTTTTTTTGGTTTCAATACCAACAAAAAAGTTGTTGCAACCATTTTTTCGACCGCATAACAAGTTATGCAACAACTTTTGTAGATGCATAACAGGTTATGCAACCATTTTCGCAGCTGCATAAAAGATTATTCAACCATTATGACCGACACCAACACCAATACATCCACAGCTTCCAAACCAACGATACCAACTCCCCAAACTCAGCTTATCCAAACATTATCCTTCATCTGTAGCTTCCCAATCCACTACTACAAATTTCTTAAATCTAGAATATCTCGAATCCTCTCCTTGCACGGCTCTTAACAACTCAATCATCTCCACCAGTTATGGCCGTAACCACTGAACTCTATCTCCTCACGTTTCTCTCTAGTGCAGAGAGCTTTCATACAGCTCAAACCTCGACGAATTCCCAACGGATGTCAGAACAGAACTTCTACATAAAGGGACTTCTGCATTGTAACTACTGAAAATCCAGTAGTACACCCAAGTATGAAACAAAACAGATCTAAGATATAATAAGTGTTTTTTTATAAGAAATTCTTTTAATGAATAACCACAAAGTAGTGAAAATACAAGCTCTTGAATATAAGGAAACCCTAATCTCACACTCTATACCGTAACTCTCCTCTCTCCCCATAATCCGACCCTCATACATTGCCCAAGGGCCCCTATTTATAGACCAATCAACCCTAATGGTGTACAACTCATTTTACTTAGTTAGATTCTCGTGGAGGTGCTTTATACTTCACCCGCATCATTTTCCATAAAGTTTTCGCCTTTCTTTCGTTGACAACCGTGGGTGTTTGTCCGAACAGTCTGTCTCTTTTCTTGTTCCATAATCTACCGACCTCGCAAGTTATCTTTACAGCCAAGTAACCTTATTTCGCATATCTTTACTTCGTGATTGGTATTTTTTCCGGGTACTCTAATTGATCCTTCGTGTTTTAGA
The DNA here is from genome assembly GCA_023531295.1 of Papaver armeniacum. Classification (NCBI taxonomy): domain Eukaryota; kingdom Viridiplantae; phylum Streptophyta; class Magnoliopsida; order Ranunculales; family Papaveraceae; genus Papaver; species Papaver armeniacum. Next base: position 96,452 of record JAJJWW010006530.1, on the reverse strand, counting down.
TTCCTCATGCGAGTTACTTCGTTTTAGGATGCCTCCTCTTCGTGCTTTGCGCTATTAATCGAAAGCGAGATAATTCCCGACATTTGATTTCACAAGTAATTGACGGGGATCTTTGAGTGAGATTCTCTTAGACCTATTTCGTGCCTTCCTGTGTGACCACCTGGCGAGAGTATTTTGTGTACCTACATTTTGCCTTTTCTTATTATGTTCGAGCCATACAAGAATAGAATAAGAACTTCTCGAAATTCCTTGGCTGCCACGTTCTCCACTCTCCGGTTTCCACGCGACCACGTTCTTTTGGTAACCGGTCATTGTCGGTTAGGATTCCTCGAACGTGCCGCCAACCTGCTATGCCGGTCACCTTCTTCGTACTATAAGTATCCAGTTTGACCCTAATTTGGGTTTCTTCTTCTCTCTCCCCTGCTCTACATTCGAGTTGATGCTGTCCTTGTTCCTCCTCTCGCCATTGTTGTCTCTTCTCTTTCCCACCTTTCTTCTTATCATCATGGCTCCAAAGAAGGTATCGACCTCTACTCTTTTCAAAACTTATGATGAATTCCAAAAAGATTTCCAGAAGATTGGCTTAACCTTAACCCCTGCTATTGATTCTTTCGTGAGTCCTCCCATTATTGAAACTCAAGACATGGAGTTGAACTATAGATGGATTAAGTCCGACACTTGGTCCGGAGACAAGATGATTATCACCGTCGCCGCTTAAGATCGTGGTTGTCCTTTCCCCTCTACAATCCTTCTAACCCCGTTTTCTCGAAATTTTGAACAAGCTTCAATGTGGGGTTTTTCAAACTTTCGTAATGCAATCCGAATCTCCAACGAGTTTGTGATTCGCTCGTAAAACGACACTTCACAAGTTCCGTCAAGCTGGCTGGGAGTTCGACTCTCGTGATTACAACGTGGATTCTTTTGTGGCCAACTATTCTGCTAGGTTTACGAGCACGAGGAAACACCAGGAGTGGGGTATTGAGCTTATCTGAAACACCGTCTCCACTCCAACCAAAGCTCTTTTATTAGATCTGGATCCCCTCAAGCCAAAGCATGGTGACCATCTTCGCCTTTCTTGTGAAGATGACTGGACGATGTTTCCTTTGGTGGTGGGGGCCATTTCATCTGGGGTGTTGACGAGAAGGGGATACCTCGCAAGGGTCCTCTTTCCGAACACTCATTATCTCGCCGGATGTGATCCCCGGAAGATTCGGTGGTCCGTGCCAACCGAGGTATTGTTTCATCCTTTAAGCTCTTGCCACATCCCGAGTTCAACCCGTTATCATGCCCCTTTTCTCCTTTATTTAGTTCGTGATGCTCGCTCGCTGGCCTTTTCAAAGCGTGCAAGGAAGGGGATGTTACTGTTGAATCTCCTACTTCCAAGGTAGACACCTCGCCCACTACTTTCTTTTTTTGCGTGATAACCTTAAATTCTAACCCTTTATTATTTGTAGGATAATACTCTCCTTGTTAAGCAACCCGCTTCTGAGTTAGCTAAGGGACGAAAAAGGCGTGATCATCCTACTCCGCCTCCTCCTCCTATTCAGGTATTTTACTTCGTCCAAATTTTCACCTTGTATACTTCGTCCCTTTCATCTATCGATTGTATTGAACTTGTTATTTCGCAGACTGATGCCTTACATGCTCCACCTTCTGGCGAGAGAAAGAGGCGGCGGAGTAGGGTTTTGGACTTGGCGAGCTTAACTACGGTCAGGATCTCTGTTGCTGCTCCAAGTCATCCTACTCCTCCCAAGCATCAATCTTCCTAGCCTCGTATAACTACTTCTCCTAAAGTCGCTGACTCTCCTATTCCTCCTCCTTTGGGCGAGCATCCTGAGAAATCCACGGCGAAACCCCCTTCTTTTGAAAAGGGGAGGAAAACGGCTTCTTCCGTGATGTCTAACCCCATCTATGATCTAGATATGAAGTTCCTTCAAGATATTTATAACAAGGCTCGTGAAGATCCCGCTACGAGGTCTCGTGCGCTTGAATCTTTGGTGACTTTCAGTGCTGACGAATTTCTTTCTCAAGATTCCTCCGTGTTATTGAATGCTTCTATGAATTTGACTCTCCAACAACATTCCTATTTAATGAACCTGGTGAGATCTGCATACCTTTTCAACTGCATCTTTATAGTATTTCGTGGTTCACTCCTAAGTTTGCCTCGTCAATTCACAGGAAGTCAACCGTCATATGGCTAGCTTAGTGGAGGCTAGACTGATTCTCGAGAAGATGAAGAAGGATAATGCTCATATCAAAGCCCTGACGAAGGAGCTCAAGGAGGAGAGGGAGTATTCCAGCAAACAAGAGAAGAAAGTAGAGAAGCTTCAGAGTAAGTTCCATCCCCTTGCAGATCCATTCCTTGCCTTTGCTTTTACTTATGTTATTTTCTTATTTTGTATTTCGTCAAGTTCGATACATACAATACCATCTGGATGCTTCCGAAGCGTCCGCCTCGCTGGAAGATATTCGTGCAGAGAATCTGAACCTCGTGACTCAGAATGATTGTTATGTGTTTGAAAACCATATTTTGAATGAGAAGGTCGAGACCCTTTTTTCACAGGTGGACCATCTGTCTATCGATTGCTCTCGTAATGAGGAACTAAATCTTCATCTTCATGACGAAAATGAGCGCCGTAAGTTAGAACTTCAGCAGGTTAACGATTCCCTTACTACTTCGAGGAATCAAGATTCCTCGTCGTTAGCTGCTTATAAGAGGATGGAGGAAGATAACGAGCGCGTAATCAATAGAAAAAAATCAGGTGGTGGTTGATCTTCGTAAATCTCGCAGCAAAGCAGCTGGTTTAAACGAGGAGATTGATTGTCTGAAGAAAAAGGTGGAATTTCTTCAAGCTCAGCTGGATAATCCCTCACGCTCGAAGTCTGTCAAATCTTCCTCGCAAGTCAAATCTGCACTTCACAAGAACAAGGGTGCCCTTGTCATTCAACCCAGCAAGGATACTTCGAAGTTTGGTCATGATAAACGCTGGGACAATATGTATCACGAGCTATGCGTTCAACTCCATGAGTCGGATCTATCAATCTCCCTTTGGATCATTTGTATTCCGATATCCAAGAGACTTTGAACACCACTATCTTACAAATGGAATGTAGCTTTAGGTGTAATGCGAGATACTATTGGTTATGTCAAATTTCAAGTTCCTGACAAAACCTCGTTTTGTTTTTGCAAAATCCGAAGAGCATTATAAGAATCAAGTCCTTCACCTTTCCCACGAAAGGGATGAGTCTCGCCAAGAGGTTTCTCGCCTCAAAGATGAAGTTAAGAATTTGAATGTCGACATCGACGAGATGATTGAAGATGCGGTAACAGTAGCGAAGTTAGCTCACGAGAATACCCAGAATTACCCGGTCCCTCTCTTCAACAATTTCTACGACGAGCATGACATTCTTCATCCTACTTTTCCTCTGGAGGTTTTTCTACGATGAGCAACCAAAATAACCGCGGAGTTATTTCGGTAAAGAAGATAAGAAGGTGACGAGGAGCAAAGATCGATGAGACAAAGGTTGAGGAGGAAGAGTCCAAGGGTGCCTCTGCTTCCACGAGTTTTCCAAGGCAACCTTCGAATCTTGATGCAGATACTGGTGGTGGTCTTGGTGGGGATGGTGATGAGATCCCTAAGACAACAGTTACTGATGGCTTTCCTCTTCAGCAACAATCTTAGTTTTTCTTCTTCCATATTTTAGTCTCATCTTTAACTATTTTGGAAACCATTTCTCTCTCTGGGCGCTCCCAAGCTTGGGGGGGAAAAAACCTTGACTCCCTTGATTGTTTTTGAGTAATACTTTGGTTGATTTTCATATTAATATTATGATTTTCCATTTCGCCGAGTATATACTTGCCGAGGGAATACTCAAAAGAATAACAAAATTTAAAGTATATACTTGCCTCTTATTCTTTTGTGTATTTCCGAGGTATGAGATGAAGGGTAAATATTTTGATATTTTGACTTCGCACAAGCTTTGAACCTTGCTACTTGCCTCACTACGTGTTCTTATTTTAAGTTCCCATCTATGCCTCTCATGTCGTCCTCACCCTTTGTTGCTTAACCTTTCTTCATTTCCTTATTTTGCCTGCCCTTATATTTTTTACATGCTTCCTGATAGTTTTGTTTTATATATTGTTCTAGTGATGCTTTTTCATGTGTTACTTTCTGAGGTCTTACTGTGCCTCCTACTTAAGGTCTTATTGCGCCTCATCCTTTTTGAAGGATCTTATTTCGACGAAGTATCAGGTGCTTATTATTCTTTCAAATAATAATCCATCAACCTCGTCTTAATATTTGCTTTGAACCACATCTCGCGACAATGCGACAGGCCTAACCATTCCCATGAATGTTAGTCCCATGACATTGCCGTATTTTTTGGTCACACAGCTCCCTAATTTGGAGGGTGCCATCCCTTTATATTTCACCTGCTTGCCCCTTCAAGGAGGTTAACCATAACATGCATGTTGGTATCCTCCCATCCAGTTATTACGACATTCAGTTGTTTTCGTGACTTCTTATCCCCTTCTTCGATATGGCTTGAGGTTACGAAGTCACACCCTAAGTGAGGTTCTTTGGGATCAAGTGCATTTGTATCCAAGACTTGCCATACGATCATGGCCGGTAACGCTCCCGACGTCCGTGCACCCGCAGCTCAACCAAATACGTCGTCCCTTGGTCATACTTCTGCACTCCTTATCGAAGGCCATCATAAAAGGGACCCTCAACGGATAGGTCTTATTCTTGCTCCTAGCTTATTTCTCTGAGATTTTTTCAAGACATGCCTTAGGTCTTGCCTCTTGCATTTTCATGCGAACTAGGGTGCATGTCGTGGATTCTCAGCCTTCCTAGGTGAAGGGTTTAAGTTTCCCTAGAAACCATTTATTTCGTGGGTCTTATTTGCCTCCTAATTTGAGGTCTTACCTGCCTGTGTTGTGGTTTGTTTTGTTTTAAATGCCTTATAAATATGTAAATCCGTATCTTTTAATTGGTTCATCAAACTTCAAAATATTATTGCTATTATTTTGTAAATTTGATACATTTCCAAATGATAAGTTCACAAGTATATTTTCTCGTCTCTATGACTCTTCATTTGTATCAAAGATTCTTCTTCCAGGAGGATGTGGAGTGGTGCCTCTTCAACTCCTTCATCTTTACCTCGTTCCTGATCTTGAACAACGTCGAAAATAAGGGGTGTCTGGCTGACAGCGCATAGATGAACAATCATACTAAATCGTCTTCGATAGTCTTCCTTTTAGTTCTCTGCAAATCGTATCCCATCTTGCCACAATACTTCGCAGGCTTTCATTTTCCCTTTGTTTCAACGAGAATAGTGCCGCTATTTCTGGATTGCATGGCTCGTTTCTTGCACATTTGTTTGTTTTTTCTAGCTGATCCCGCACTCCAGATTCTCTTCCTGTCGTTGGGTCATTACTCGTTGTCCCTTTTCTTCCAGTTGCCCACAATTGCTGCATCTGATATTCCTTCTCTCTGATCTCCCTCCTGCTACTTTCTATAGCTTTCTTTAAATCTTCTCGCTCATTTCGTTCATCTTGCACCTTTATTGCTCGTTAGTATTCATGATGCCCTTCAATCGCCAATTTCCTTCCGGATGCATTCTCTCCTCTTTGGGAACTGTGCTCCGCTTGTTTTCTTTTTAAGTGGTTGTTCTTGACCAAAAGTTTTTCGTTTTGCCTTTCTAGCCTTATTCGTTCTCTTACCAATTCTTCCTTCCTTCTCCTTTCTTGATGAAGCTCCTCCTTTAACTGTTCCCTCTCTTTGTCTTCGTTACATGCTTCTTTCTCCTTAGCAGAAGGATCGTGCAATTCCACACTTTCCTCATTCTCTTGTATCGATGTCCTTTTGCGTTTGGATATATTTGCCTTTGCTTTGCCTCGCGGGGTTCGTTTTTCCTTGGTGACGGGGGTTTCTTTCTCACTTCTCATTACTTCGCTTCCTTCAGCTATTTTTCCTTTCTTTGTTTTTCCACTTTGCTTTCTCAACTTGGCTTTCCTTATCCTGAGTTATCTCGCAAACTCTTTCATTAGCAAACATCATTTTATCTGCCTCTTCTATGCCCTTTTGTCGTAGTCTGCTTCTCGATTACCCCAATTGTGAATACCATCAGCTGCTCCGCTCTCTTTTCTTCGCAAACCTTGTTTTTTTGTTCTTTCTTTCTCCTTAGTCTTTCATAGTAATTATGGAGATCCTTTTCGACACAATCTCGCGCATCCTTTAACTCTCCTTTTATTTCTCCTATCGAAACTGGCATAGGGAACCATATGGCCTGATGATATGTAGACGCAACCCCTTTTATCCCATGTATCCATGGCCGTCCTATGAGAGCATTATAGGGTGATTCTATATCTATCACGCATACTGTAACTTTCATTTCCAACTCGCCCGCGAAGATTTTTACAACTAGTTCTCCTTTTGGCCTTGATGTAACCCCGTTAAACCCATATATATTGTACGTCGATGGCACAAGGTCAGAATCCTTATACCCCATAGTTCTTAACGTATGATAAAAGAGTATGTCGACTGAACTCCCGGTATCTACCAAGATCCTGTCAATTGCCCAAATCCTTTCTTTCTTGACTTTGTCCTCCTCCCACTTTGAGTATTTCCCAAAGTTCAAGGTTATGACCAAAGGGTTTGTGTGTGAAGCTCCTCCCTCAGGTGCGTCATTTGTTGAGAACGTTATCTCCTTCTTTTTCCACTCTTCTAATAGCTTCTTCTTCGCTACGCTGAATATCTCGCGTCCTTCGAAGTCCCTCTTATGCACTCTCTTGAGTATGTTATCATGGAAATTTTGGATGTTCTTGGCTGAATGTATTACCGAATTACAGTTCAACTTTTTGGTTTCCCAATCTATTTCGATTCGATAAACTTGTTGATTGTCACGAGGTGGGGGTGGCGGCGGTGGCGCATAACCCTCCAGAAAATGGGAGAGCTTCCTCTGTTCTACCAGACGAATTATAATCCTCCGGATGTTTCGGAGTCATTCATGTGATGTTTATGAAATCTATGATACCCGCAGAACTCATGATTCCTAATACTCGATGGAGGTTCTCTTCCCAAATTTGGTGTGGGTGGGATTTCTTCAGTTAATACTATGGCTTTCCATACCTTTTCCACAGTTGTGTTGAGTTTATGAATCTTTACATCCTCTAAGACTGGTGCATTCGATTTTCACTCTCCAAACCTAGGTCCTTGATTGCCTCTTTGCTGATATCCCGCGTTATAACTTCGTTGCTCATAATTCCTTCGTCTTGACTCCTCATATCTTTGTTGATCGATCCATTCCTGATCTCCACTTGACACGGCCACAAGTTTCTTCGGGACTGGAGCTGAAGGCTCCCCTTTTTCGTATTTCGGATCACCCTCCACGTTGTGCACTGTTCTCGGTAGTAACCTCGAGTTTCCTTCCTTCGCTGGAATCGGTGCTACTTCGCTAGCTTGCCTCTGCTTTTCCTCCAACGCTATGTACTCCTCTTGATACTCCCTTAATTCATTCATATTCAAGGAGTTTCGGATAATGAATATCTGGGTGTACAGCAGATCGGTTGGGAATAACGCGTTTACAAATGCTAAGATAAAAAATTTATCATCAACTCTCCCCGCTAGATCGCTACATACTTTTTCTCCATCTCGTTACCAAACCTCGCAAGCTTTTGGTTAGTCTTCTCCTCAAAGTTGAACAGAGTCTCAATTCCCGGCCTCGGATGTTTCTACTTATATAAATGGTCGAAATATCCTCTCTGCGGGTCTTTGAACGACGAAATCGATCTTTCGTGTAACCCATCAAACCAAGCCAATGCTTTCCTGTTAAGCTCACGGGAAAGTACCTACAATCTCGTGTAATTTCTCCCATTGCATCAACGAAAGAGTGTACTGCTTTAAGTGTTGCACAACACTTTATTACCCGCTAAATATGCTTGCGAGTGTTGGTAATACGCATTTCTCAAGGATGTCCGCATACATTATCTCGTAGGTGAATAGAGATTTGTCAGCCTCCTTTATTTCTTCCGCCAGCTGCACCCTTCCTCCTATTCGAGAATTGTTTATCAATGTCCTCAAATCTCGCAGTTCGTTTAAGACTTCTTGGTTCAGGTTTCCTCCATTTTCTTCGTGATGATAGCCTCTCATCACGCCAAGCCTTCCTTCTCCGTGCCTGATTGCTTCCTCGTGTCTCCGGTTTACATCGCGTTGCCTCTCCTCTTCTTGCCTACTTTCGTCTTCGTATCTCCTTTCTTCTTCATACCTCCGTCTTTGATCTTCCCACCTTGTTACCTCCAACGCTCTACTCATGTCTCTTTCTTCACTTCTTTCCCTTTGTTGTCTTCTTCGTCGCTCTCCTCCGTCGTCCTCGCGGGCATATCTCCTCTGTCGTGGCTCTTCTTCCCCTGATGATATCATGTTTCCTTCCACGTCCATGGCGTCAGCCGCTGCTTCCTCGTTAAGTTGGTGATTTTGTAGCTCCAACCTAGCGTTTTGCCTCATCGGCCGATCATGTTGCTCCCGCTAGATCCCCAATGTCGTTCCCTTTCAAAGGCGAAGTGTCTCCCTTAGTTGTTCCAATGTCATATCTTCTTCACCGATATTCTCATCCATCTCTTCACGGGTCATTTCTTCTCCCGCAATGGTGTCCGTATCGTAAGTGTGTACTGAGAACCCTCCTCGAAGTCATCTTCACTAGCCCCTTCATTTTGCCGTTGATTCACGCCTTGCCTCTCTCCCCGCCGATGTTCCTCCATTTTCCATTCTTCTCCCTCGTTTCGCCTCCAAATGCTTGCTTCTTCTCGTTGCTATCAAGTTTGCCGCCCGATCTGGTGTCCTGGACATCGACTAATCCTTGGTTTGACGTTTCCAAACTAGCTTCTGCCTCTGAACTTTAACCAACCTCTCGATGCAACATTCAGGGATCACTTTTCTCCTAAATATCTGGTTTTAGTTATAGGTAAAACGCTCAAAATCTACAAAAACCTAACCTCAAAAGAATGATTCGCCCAGATCTCTTACTTTGTAACTTTTAAGACGGCTTCAACTTTTCCCCAGCTCTTAGATGAGGATAAATCCTCAATCTAAAGTCCCTGTTTCTGGACGCCAAAATGTAACTACTAGATTAATAAGTGTTTTGGATAAGAAATTCTTTAATGATTAAACACAAAGTAGAGAAAATAGAAGTTCTTGAATACAAGGAAACCCTAATCTCACACTCTATACCGTAACTCTCCTCTCTCCCAGAATCCGACCCCTCATACATTGCCCAAGGGACCTTATTTATAGACCAATCAACCCTAATGGTGTACAACTCATTTTAATTCGTTAGATTCTCGTGGAGGTGCTTTATACTTCGCCCAGATCATTTTCCATAAAGTTTTCGCCTTTTTTTCGCTGACAACCTTGGGTGTTTGTCGGGACAGCTGTCTCTTTTCTTAATCTACTGACTTCACAAGTATCTTTCCATCCAAGTAACCTTATTTCGCCTATCTTTACTTCGTGATTGGTATCTTGCCGGGTACTCTAATTGATCCTTCGTGTTTTAGATTCCTCATGCGATTTACTTCGTTTTAAGATTCCTCCTCTTCGTGCTTTGCGCTATTAATCAGTAGCGAGATAATTCTGACATTTGATTTGAAAAGTCATTGACGGGGATCTTTGAGTGAGATTCTCTTAGAGCTATTTCGTGCCTTCCTGTGTGACCACGTGGCGAGCGTATTTTGTGTACCTACAAAATACAGTAGCAAGGAGTTTATGCATGAGTCAGATTCTACATAATTTGAGTAGGACCACTGAACAAAAAATTATTCAACATTCCCCTGAATTAGTTTATGTAACCTTTCATTGTCGTCTGTCATCAGTAATAACTTCTCCCGGAGATCCTCTTTTTCTGCTTCTAGCATTAGTAAACTCTCTTTAGTTACTAATCATTTGCATTGTGTTCCACAACTTGTTGGTGAAGACTTATAAGCTCTCCTCGAATTTGTTTATTGTTGTCAATCATCGTAGTTAGCTTCTTCAGAAGATCGGCTTTCTCAGTTTCTAGCACCATCAAACTCTCTTTAGCTTCTACCTCTTTCACATGCAACTCCATGACCTGTTGTTGTAGAGTCATGAACTCTTCTTCGAGGCATACAATAACCTCCGTTGTTTCCGCCTCAACTTGTCTACGAACTTCTTCTGTTTCTTATTCATTTGATGCCTGAAATGCCCGATCACTTTTGTACCACAGACAATCTATCACTGCATCCATAACTAGCATACTCCATTTCAGCACCACAATCAGTTCATTCTTCCCTTACTCCAACAGCATCTCAGCACCAACACTACCAAATCTGCAATTCAAAATCAAAGGAAACCCATCCATTCAATTCTCAATTACCAGCAACAAACCCAATTCCTTGTTCAATTTCAGATTCTCCAAAACCTCCATCAATCTCTCTAATCTTCTCATATAACGTTGAACCAGAACTAACCCATCTTTGTAGCATCTCCACACATGAATTTTTTAACATCTCCATTTTTTATCAATATTGCGGAAAAATAATATGGAAGACAAGTCAGCACGGATCAAGTACTTGAAATGCTAAGATTTCAAGGGTTTACCATATGCCATTGCATTATCTCACTATACATATAGGGGATGGTTATCCCAAACACTAGATAGCTAGGATTTCCTAGCTAACCTATCCTAAGTATCTCATACCCCATTCAGTTTATGCAATACATATTTACAAACTGGACTACCTAACAAAGAAAATCTGTTTCCAATGGATATTAGAAAGATCTTTATTAACAACATTAACCAGTGATATGATATTTTTGAACATATCACAGGCCTCTTCAGTAGCCTCCACAAGAGCATGAGCTTCTGCTTAATTTGTAACTGTTTTCCAGCATCTAGCTGCTCAAATCTTCTATTGGCTCATAGAAGACAACTCTATAACTTGCAGAGGCTGAAAGTTTCCCCAAGAAGGCATCAACAAATATTAAAATAGCATCGGCATATTGATTTAAATATGAGTAGTTGAATTGATAATAATTATCAGAGATAGTAGAAGCAACAAATTATTTTTTTATTTTATTTTTTTTGGTAGGTGAAAATACAAAAAGTAATTTTTTTTCTTCTGAAGACTAGAATAAAGGTTCTGTGTTTGAGTTAGAGACTGTAAGAGAATCTTAATTTTATGTATAGTAACAACATGGCAATGCCTTTTGTTTTCCATACCAGAGACAAAGAGCGTTCTTTCCAAATTTTCCACAAAATAGCTATGTAAACATTAAAAGTTTTATGAATGTCATAAGTGGTGTCCGCATTAAACTAATGAAGGATCCAGCCCTTAGAGAATGAAAATGATGTACAATAGCAAACATTTGAGGACATAAGTGGAACAGATGGCTCTAGCAAAATCACAATGAAAGAATATGTGATCAAAGGATTCTGGATGTAAACAACAAAGAGGGCAAATGGCATTGGAAACAATTCTAAGTTTAAATAGATAATCCTTTAAAGGCAGAATATTTTGAAGGCACTTCCAAATAAACAATCTGAATTTTGGTAAAATATCCATATGCCATAATCTGAGCCATTTTTTTTATCACCGCATACTAGCTGAGCACTAATTATTTAACAAAACTTTGTAGACAGATTTAGTTGGGAAGTTACCAAATTTGGAAAGTGATCATCTTATACAATCAACTCTAGATCAAGGGACGAAGTGACAGTTCATTCTATTTTCCAATTAATATATAATTTTCTCCTTTAAATAATAATAAAAGGAAACCAATAAATATATAATTTTCCTCTAAATAATAGTAAAAGGAAATTTTCAAAAATTTACCCATGGGCTCGTTTTCTAAAGCCCACATGTGTCGAAGATGAACATTCATTGTATGGTGGTCAACTACCCGATAAGTGGTTTATTTACATATATTTGGTGCCAATTCCATGCTAGTGATTGTTGATATTCTTGCAAATTATTGTATATTACGTTTGGTTTCTTGTATTTGTCATTCATTAGGTGAATCATCCAAAAATAAGTGAAAATAGCTACGTGAATTCACAAGTGAAGAAGGGCCAAAGACCCAGTGGAACTCGTTCAAATGGAAGATTTCTAGTCATCATTTTGTAGAGGACGAGAAGATGAAGCCAATGGCGAAAGAACGGAGTCATTCTGAGTTCGTATGAAGAAGTTATGCGCAAAACAAGAACTTGAAGACCCGAAGGGAAAATGGTCATTTTCTAGGTCAAGTGCTATTGGAACCCCACTGTACGTTAAGGGGAAGTCATCCTGTTAAGGGGCGAACTGTTTCAAAGGGACTGCTAAAGGGAGTCTGGTCTTTTACCTAGGGGGAAACCAGAATTCAAAACATGTTAAAGGCACCCGGATAATTATTAAGGGATGTCACCTCCATCTTCTTCCCATATGATCGCTGATACGGTGATAACCAAACATCACATCAACCTTGTATTTGAGCTCCGGAGTTTGCATGGTTGGTAGTGACGAGAATAACATGTTAAGGAAAAATGAAGATAATGATCGATGTTGTTACAGAGACGGACGGAGCTCGAACTGCTAGCTGCTGTGATGAAACAAGAAAGTTCAGGGGAGATGGCTGCTATTACGGTAGTGATCATGTTGGTCAGGTGGATGTGCAGCTCGAGTCAAAGAGAAAGATAAAGAAAATAACACAGGATATTGGAAGGAGTTGTACGCGGTTTAGGTTTCTGCTATGTGAACGAGAAGTCGCGGGAGGTTGGATAACTTTTGGAAACTCAAAACTTGACCGATAAACTAGCTGAAGTGCGATGAATATAAAGATTTCCGAGTAGCAGAAAGATTCTACGCGGGATGGAAATACAGAGAAGACTAGTTGATGATAAAACATCGAGTTGGATGTATTATTACTCCAAGAGAAGACACACTGCTCATCCGAGTTCCACTCGAATCCAAGCCAATCAAAATCCGTGCTCATGTTGTTAGAGTACTTCGTGACACACCGGATCACTGTCACCTTTTCCTTGATAAGCTCGCGAACCGACTCTACTTCCTTATCGCTTAAGGAATTGTTGCACACGTTGGTTTCTTTTGAAGCCTATATAAGGAGCAGTAGCCTAAGATATAAAGGAGAACTTTTGATAGATAGAAAAATACAAAAAATAGTGAAAAGAATATCTTTGCCTCTACTTTGTTTTCTAGGGTATAGAAACATGATAGGTTTTCTCTTTCTTCTTGTTATGAACTCCATGAATATGAGCTAGAGTTTTTTTTTGGTTATGGATTAGTTAGATTTCCAAACATGAGTTTTTGTTCAATAAATTAGTTTTCTCTCATATTATCGTTTATGATTCACCATTAATATTGTCATATGATTGAATGTTTGTTTTGTCAAGTTGCAAATTGGCGTAACTCACATGCATGTCTTTTGCTAGATTAGGGTTATTATACGCAAAAGTGATAATTCCTGATTTGAAGTAGCATAAATATGATTATAGTTTGTAGTGATATATTCTTATGATCATATATGAACCATAACCTTTGTTAAATCGGATTAGTGCTTTTACACGTTCGATTGCTTTGATTGGCCTGATTTCATAGAACCTAATGCATCTAGGGAATTAAACTTGATTGGTGGTGCTTTTACATGTTAGGTTGTTCGCTGGGTAGAATTCATATTCGCATCTTTTAATGTGTTTGTTGATGACAAGAGGAGATTAGCGGGATATTCTTGCGATCAAGGTATTCTAGGGCCTTTGATAAAAGTTGAGATTAAAATATCAATTCTAGTTATTGTGTAGAAAACATGTTTGTGATTGAAGACGAAATCCATGACCAATACTTTCTCATCCTTGATTTGCGTGTTTACTTTTTATTGTTTTGCTTTTATTTTATTTTAGTATATAAAAATCAGAAAACCTCCTGTGTTATTTATAGGAAACCTAAACAATTTGACAACCTAAGTCCTCTCTCGTGGGAACGATCCTTTCTTGCCCTTGCTATATCTATATTTTGAGTAGTGAGAAAGTGTAATTTATTTTTGTGTCGGCTGACAACCGGTCAACTACACTGCATTAACCCTTTCTGGTGTAGCTGAATTTGAATGATCAATCTTATATATCTATGATGTAAAATGAAAATACTGAGTGGAGTTAAAATATTTTTCGCATGCATGATGCGTCTTTTATATTTCTTGTTCAAACCATTTTGGAAAGTAACTTTGCCAAATTAATTGGTACTTTCATTTCTCTGATTTTTGTGATGAAATGTAAACAATAAGACATCGAAGTAAACTAATCATGGTAGTTGAAGAAATAGTTGATCCTCCAGAGTTTGAAGACCAAACATAACTTTTTACTATGCTTATGAGAATCAAGATGTAAAAAAGATATTACGATTACAGTTGAAATTGTTTATAGGCTCTTAAGAAAATTGAAGCAACAAAAGTTTAACTCATGACTGCTACTACAAATCAAGATTTTTTAATATCTGAATTAGACATATTTTCTGCTGAACTTGATCTCATGAAATCTCCGTTAATGAACTTCTAAATGAGGAGATTTTTCCCGATAAATATTTTAAAAATTTAACCATAAAAGAGGACTTTGTCAATGAAATTTCTCAAATTTATTTGTCCATTTGTCTATCATTCGATTATTTTAAATCTTGGTTGACATCAATCAAGATGTCATAAAATGGAAATGTTGAATAGTTATTATGTTCTTGGCATGATACATTTTTTTTCTTATTTAAAACTTTAGGGGAAGTAACTTAGCCAAGTTAGATTTATTTATCATCAAATTATAAGTATTTTATTTCACAAGCAACGTGTACATGATGGTGTTAGAGCACCGCTCGGTCGAACTCGCAAGCATTGCTATCTAAAGCCTGTTTGTCAAGTTAAGTTGGCAAAACTATGAGTCTTGATTTCTAGTCTACTTATAGCTAAGTCTCGGACTAGGATGGAAAGTGTAGTTAAGCTCTAGAATCCACGACGTTCATCATGCAAAGACGAAGAACTACTCAAGGAACTGGTGAAACTTCATCGACTAAAAGGTATGTGGAGACTTGAACTTATCTATCACTCAAAAGTCTATTTACTATATCTCATATCTTGAGACAAAAGTCGTATTGCTATATAGACTTCGATTATACACATTTGCTATTTCGAGACGAGTTTATCTCGCTTATCTATTTCTCGAAATATATGTTGGTAAGCTTTCGCTTTGGCCAAGTTCATCTTTACAAGTGACGAAAGTCATGTTAGTTATTTCAATATCTTGAAAATCGCTTTGATGAAAAATAGTGTGTGAATAACCTCTATTTAACATCCTGTAAGAATGTTTCAATGATTGAAATGAGAGTTCAGAATATATAACCTTGAATGGATATAAACATTGTATGTGAACTCATACTTGTGTAAGTCCAAAATCCTTGAACTAAAGTATGCGTACTTTACTGGTTCAGAAAGTCCGGAAGCTAAGTCCGCGTACCCGTATGCGTACTGCCGGAAGTTCATTCCCGTGAATTTCTACTGGAGTTTGTGAACTGAAAACAAACTCAATCCGGGTACTAAAGTATGCGTACAGGTATGCGTACTTGACTGGGGTATTTTCTAAAAATGGTTTATTCATGAACTAAGACATATATAAACTAAGGAATGCATATTTGCAAACCGTGGCTATAATGTTCATGAATCGATTCGAGTGAATCAAAATCGTTTTTGCTTCGATTGTGTCTTATATACTTCTATGAGATCTAAGCAATTGAACAACTCTCTAACTAGTTCTTTTGAGTCATTTGAACTAGTTATGTTGAAGATAAATAAGGTTGATATGAAAGTGCTCATATGGCTAACCATTTGGTTAGCTACTGTTGGACAAACTAGGTGTACACGTTTAGGTAATGTTACACAAACCTAAATGAACGTGCATTTCATTTCTGTATAACAAGCTAAGTTCGATCTAACGGTTGAAAGATATTAGCTTGAATCTAATCAGGTTTTCATCTAACGGTGAATAGAATGCTTTGTTACCAAGGTAACTTAGATTGAAAACCCTGATTTGGAGACTATATAAAGGAGAACTCTAGCAAGAATCGGGAAACCTAATCCCCACACCTCCCGTGTGATAATAGTTGTATAAGCTAGAGTCCATTCTCCTTTAACCTTAGGTCTAACGACTTGAAGACTTTATTGGGATTGTGAAGCCGGACCCAACTATTTTATCTCGTAGTTGTGTGATCTCGATCTTGTTGTTTCTATCGTGATTGAATGCAATCGCATGATTGGCTTGAGATTAATTTCTCCGATAGGCAAGATAGAAAAGTAGTCACAAACATCTTCATCTCATCGTTTGTGATTCAACAATATCTTGTTTCGCTAGTCGATTAAGATTATTGTGAGGTGATTGATATTTCTAGGTTGTTCTTCGGGAATATAAGTCGGGTATATCAATTGGTTCCTTTTCACCTTGATTTATCAAAAGACGAAACAAAACTCGTAGGTATTTACGTGGGAGACATATTTATCTATTCCTGTAGACTTTTCTGGGTGATACTGATTTGTTTATTAAAGTCTTCGACTTTGGGTCGTATCAACTCTTAGTTATGGTGAGATCAGCTAAGGGAATCAAGTGCGTAGTATCCTACTGGGATCGAGAGACATAAGGAGCGCAAGCGTACCTTGGATCGGTGTGACATTGATTAGGGTTCAACTACAGTCCAGACCGAAGTTAGTTTGTAGTAGGCTAGTGTCTGTGCGGCTTAATACACAGTGTGTGTTCAATCTGGACTAGGTCCCGGGTTTTTCGCATTTGTGGTTTCCTCGTTAACAAAACTTTTGGTGTCTCTGTTATTTCCTTTACTCGCATTATATTTTGTTATATAATTGAAATATCACGAGGTTGTGCGTTGAATCGATCAATTTTTAAATCCAACCTTTGGTTGTTGATTGAAATTGATTGATCCTTGAACATTGGTCTTTGGTACCGTTCAAGTTAATTTCTCTTTTATTCAATTAGATTCGCAGATTTCTATTTGCTTGAGTAAGTATTGAATCGAGATATTGAGATATAACTCTTTGATATACTTTTATTAAGATTGAGTTTGACTGTCTAGTCGATTCTCTTAAAAGTATATTGGAGTTAGTCCATACAGATTGCTAGCGAAATATTGGGTGAGGTTATTGTACCCCACTTTTTCAGATGGTTTTAAAGAAATCCGTGAAGAGAAAGAGCGATCTACCATGATAGCACCCTAATCTTGTACTCGAGTTTGGAGAAGAAATGGTATTTGAAATTATAATTCGACCATTTTGATAGATTTTCTTCTTGGAACAGGGATGCTCCTATGACAGAAGTGATATGCCCAAATATTCTTCATGTGCAGCGACTAACCCGAAACCCTAGATTTATTTTTCTGATGAAGAAGAAATTGATCTTCACCCTTGCCAAATCGCCGATGTACTTTTATCAAAAAGACCAAACATGAACAAATCGTTAGAAAGAAACACTATAAAGTGTAGATAAAATCGCCAAAATAGCGAAGACAAACTTCTCTCTAATAGCGAAGAAATTATTTGAAACAACAAAAATAACTCCTAAACCGAAATCAACTATATATAATATTACTTAAAACAAGAAATCTTTGCTCAGACCTAACCCCTAAAGGACAAAATTTGATCAAAGGAAGAAGAAGAAGTTGATGGGGTTATCTCTAGTTTTTAAAAAGTGACAGAGAAGAGAGAGAGAAGCGAAAAATCTTAGCCTACTTAGTCAATAATCAACGTTTTCTTTTCTTTGATTTATATGATAGGTAGGTTTTTCCTCAATTAATAAAGATGATATCAATATTAGCGTGGCTGGTACCAATCCGTAAATCCAAATGGTCGATTACTTTGTTTTATATGGAATAGTATCTACTCAATTTCTAGTATCAACTTTATAAATTATGGGTTTTTATTTTATAGACTGAGAACTAAAACAAGAAAAACCATTGACCAGTGTTTCCTTTTGGGTTCCGGCACATGACCAGAGTAATTCGTTTGTTTTAATGTGTTATTATTCGTATTTTGTGGATCTGGCATTTGAAGTATTTCACTATATTTATTGAGGAACGATCCCTTCACACTCCTATTATAACACTATCTTACAATTTGGACGTTTTTTTTGTGAATAAAAACCAAACGATAACGTATTCGAATTTAAGATTTTGGGGATATGTTCCTCTTATAAAGATCTGCATACCCACTAAAAATGAGCACATTCCGAAACGTATAACTCCACCATATCTTACTTCAAATTTAGTCGTCGAAAGTCAACAAATTCTCAACCGTCCAAATTAAGATTAATAAATGATGAGGTTTGGTATTTCACAATGTGCTCATTTTTTTTTTCCAATTTGGTTTATTTTCAAAGAAAAATGGAAAATGGAAATTATCAAATTTTCTAAAACGGGGTAGCAATAGGTGAAATACCGTCTTTCCGAGACAAAAATCCTCATCTTGGCAGTGGACTGAGTCCGACGGTCTCCTCAAAATCTTGTCCGAGATTCATAATAGTGACCCAGAGGCTTATAATCTAGAACCTATATTTGTGGAAGATGAATATTTGATTCATGGTGTCCAACTGCATTGCGATAAACCCCCTGGTTCGGCAAAATTTGAGTGATCAATCTCATACATCTATATGAATGAAAATACAATGTACTTATGGTTGTGGAGTTATAATGCTTTTGGTATGACACAACTTTCATATTTTTCATATCCTTATTTAAATCATTTTCAAAAGTAAATTTGCTAACTTAGTTAACGTTTTCATTTAATTGATTTTAGTGACGAAGAATTTGGAGAGAAAAAGTCCAAGTAGAAGACATTGGAGTAAGCTAATCATGGTACTTAGGTTTTTCTTTCACAGTTGATTTCATAGCTTTTTTTCAAAAAAAAAAAACAACAAAGATTTCATAGCTTGAAAAAATTAAAGGCCATAAAATCCATTTCTACTGTTGGACATGGGTTCCGCATTTTCCGTAGTTTGGCACTTGAATTAAAAGAAAAACGAGAAAGCTAGAACCAAATTTCGACTTTTTTTTTTGTTATTTTTTTATTTATTTATTTTTTCATTTTTTTGATACGTGAAAGCCGGACTCAGGCCCCTACCTAATTTCCTCTTTACTGGAGTTAATGGGATACCGTTGAACTATGTTCTTGGAAGTTGGACCCTTATATTTTCATATTCATTCTCTGCTATTTTTTTCCCAATTGACGAGAAAGTACGTATTAGGTGAAAGGAGCATAAATCTACCTCATCAAGTCTTTATCTCACTTCCCACAATTTAAGAACCCTTAAACCTCCTGTGAACATGAATTGTAGGTCTTTAACTCACTTCTCGGCGTAAAATGAGACACTCTTTCGAGTTAAAAAGACTAAAATCAACAAATCCTGTGTGAAAAAGATATCTACATTTTGATACTGTTTAAATGGACAAAAATACAAAAATAACCAAGCTGTAAACAGTTTCATCCTACCCATTTTCAAATACTTTTTTTTTTTTAATTTACATCAGGATGCATCCAGTTTCATCATTACTATTTTCTAAGTTTAAGTCAGGATGAATCAAGTTTCATCCTTACTATTTTTTTTGTCCATTTCACTCCTATTAATTTTTACTCGTCCATTTGAACCAGATTTTAAAAATGTTTGGACAAATGACTCATTTTCCGTTAAATCTACTTCTGGACGTAAAATGAGACACCCTTGCGAGAGCTTAAATCTACCTCATCAAGCCTTAAAAAACCAAGGAAAATGGCTTTACCATCATAAGCCACCATGATTAAAAACGAGACAGAAATGATTAAGAAATCTTAACAGTCTTAACAAACTTATTTCATTAACTATTTAACCAACAATACCAAAATTAACTAACTGAAAGCAAGTAAGATCAAAAGAGATTAGCGGGATCTTGTTGAAAGACCCATCTTTTGGATAGAGGGGAATATTTCAATTAGAGCTTAAAGTCTTTGGTATGTGCTCCCCGGCTTTTATTTGCTGGTGTATTTTGGAAATGCTGCAAGAAACTCCCATCAAAAGAGATTAAGGCTGAGTTTGGTAATGCTTTTATTTTTCGAAAAGCACTTTCAAAAAATATATATAGTAATTATTTTTCATATTAGCGTTTGGTAAAATATTTTCAAAGTGCTTTTAATCAAAAGCACTTCCAAAATACCCCAATTTTTAAAAGCTGGGGGAGAGGAGCTTATAAAAGCTCTAAGAGCAACTGCAGTGGGCGACTAAACCCATTTATTTGTTCTCTGAACCAGGCGTAGCGGGACGTACCATCGACCAAATACCAGACTAAATGAACAGTGGGCGATTATATTTGGTCGGGGACCAAAGACTAAACCCAAATATAGTCGAGCGTTCATATAATGTTCGCCCCAAAACCAGGGGCGAACTTAAAGTTTACGCCCCACACCCGGCGGGGATATAGTTTACGCCGCACACCAAGCGGGGGTAAAATGTTCGCCGCACTTTTTTTTTTTTTTTTTTTTTTGTTGAGGTGAACATATAAAGTTCGCATGGTGTGGGGCGAACATTATATGTGATCCCCACACCAGGCGGACATTATATGTTCGCCCCCTTTTTTTTTTTTTTTTAGTCGGGCGGGGATAAAATGTTCGCCCCCACGACGAACTTATATGTTCCGCCCCACCAAATTTATCGGCACCCACTGCGTCGCATCTGCGGACCAAACTAAAATTTGGTCTTTTTTTGGTCTTTGATCTTTGGTAATAGTCGCGCCACTCGGAGTTGCTCTAAAAGCACAAGCTTTGGTCCCACCTTATTTTAATGTATGATTTTCTCTTATATCCCTATTATAGTATATAAATGACCAAAATTGCCCTTAAATATTTGATAATTAATTTCTTATTCTCCATAATATTCTTTAAAGGTTGTTATTTTAAACTATGTCACATTCTTCAAAGATTATTATTTTCACTTTCAAATTTTGGTTATATACCATTTTAATTAAAAAATAAAATAAATAAGAACCAATATAATTATAAAATAAAAAATAGTATAATTTTAGTAAATATTTGATTTTAGTATAATTTTTTTTTATCCCAAGTTATATCAATAATAAAAATAGTTACTCAAATTATATATAAATATCTAATATGTTTAAATCCCATAAAATAGAATAAAACCATATTAAAAGATTATGTCTGTTTTTGTCATTTGTTACAAACTACAATAAGTGAACCTATATTTTACCAAACACAATTTGATCATTTTTTTAATCGGCTTTAACTTTTAGTATCTAGTTTACCAAACACCTAACTCTTTTTTACACAAAGACAAAGACAAAATAAAAGCGCTTTTACAAAAGCCACAAAAAGATTACCAAACTAAGCCTAAATGATTTTAAATATTAAACGAGAATACAAATAATTCATTATTAGAATGCCACATTAGCTATGGGTGCATATCGACACTTGTCGTCCTCATTGAAGAGGTTCATCTGATCTTATGGTCATCAGATGATTCATTTCACTTAATCCCGCGTACAATATTCATTTGGGAGGGTGTTATAAAGTTGTAAAGTAGATTCACACTAAAATGATGGTTGTTTTCCTTTTCAATTAATATATACGATCTTTTACCCCCAAAATTATATAAGATTAAAAAAACTTCGGAAATGCACCGAAAAGCCCAATTACATTGCAGTATCCCTTTGAGAAAATGGGTCATTTGTCCAAAAAAATTTAAAACACGGTTCAAATGGACGAGTAAAAAAAAGATACGGGTGAAATAGCCAAAAAAATAGCAAGGATGAAACCTGGATTCATCCCGGCTTATACTTAAATAATAGCAAGGATGAAACCGGATGCATCCTGTAAAATAAAAATAAGAAAAAAAATATTTGAAAATGGACAGATGAAACCGGTTACATCCCGCCTATTTTTAAATTTTTGTCCATTTAAACAATATCTTTTAATTTTTGGCTATTTAAACGATATCAAAACCTAAGTGTCTTTTTCACCCAAGAATTGTTGATTTTGGTCTTTTTGACCAATTTTGTGTATCCCTTTCTGGTTCAGCAAAATTTGAGTGATCAATCTCATACATCTATGATGTAAAATAAAAATACCGAGTAATGCTTTTGGCATGGCACATTTATACTTCTTATTTAAATCATTTTGAGAAGCGACTTTACCAAGTTAGTCAGTGTTTTCGTTTCCTCATTTTATGATGAAGTGTAAATTTGAAGTGAACAAGCCCGAGGAATAAGACGTTGGAGTAAACTAATTATTGTACTTAGGTTTTTCTTTCTCAATCAATTTTAGAACTCCGGTTATTGAAAACAATGGAATCCAAAAACCAATACATGTGTTTGGGTTCTACACTGGTGGTAAGAGGAATTCGTTTCGGGTTTGTTTTGACTTATTATTAGTCATACTGTGTGATTTGGCGTTTAAGTATTTTTATCGCTCCTTTTAGACCGACTTCATTTCGTATTCAATAAACTTTTATTTATTATTTTTTTATTGATTTTTTTCTTTGCTTCTTTGAAATTCTTATGCAGTCACTTAAATTTTTCTCCGCAGTGACAAACTGTGTACAAGGAAGAAGAAGTTGAGAATTCTAAAACCTTTGGTAAACACGAAAGTTCGGTGCTTTATTCACTTTTCCGTGTAAAATGAGATACTCTTTTGAGTTTAAATCCACTCCACCGAGTCTTAAAAAATCGAGAACCATCAAGTGGTCTGATTTTTCTCATGCTCCCTCCCACTGCGGAGGTCGGGGTTCGAACCCTTGTAATTGCTAAAATTCCTAAATGAATATGATTTAGGAGTAGTCTAGGACCAATGTACCAGGCTATAAAAAAAAAAAATCTTAAAAAATCAAGGAAAATGCCTTTACCGTAGGCCACCATCAAAAACAGATACAACCGATTAAAGAAAATCTTAACAGTCTAAACAAACTTATTTCATTAACTGCTTAACCGACCATACCAAAAGACTTGACAAGACCCATTTTCTACCCTTTTTTGCTTTTTAATAATCACTTTCCACTGTTTAACTGCAACCTGTGAACCCCACCTAGGTCCTACGTAATTTCAATGACCTTTTGCTTTGATTTGGCTCCAAAAAATCATCTCAGTGAATCTCATTCTTGAAGTTGGACCTACCAAGATATAAAACATACTTTTAACCCTAGTTAGTAAGTTCGCGAATGATTCGCGAATCATTCGCGAATTTTTCCGTATCACGAATTTTACCGTTTTATTCGCGTACGTTTGCAACTTCGAACCCAAGTCGCGTATTATGTGGCATTTCCGAATTATTCGCGAATCGTTCACGAATTTTACGTATCCCGAATCCCGAATGATACGCCCGCTTAATTCGCCATAAATTCTTTAGCTTTTACGTTTTTAAAGGCCCCACTTTTTGGGGTTTACTGCCTCCCGGGCATACACGACCTAATATTAGACGTTGTTGTAATTTTTATGAAATAAAAATGACTGAAAAAATTTGAAGGTGAAGGTGAGAGATATCTCAAACTCACTGACCAAGCATCTAAACTACTATACCACGTCCTCTTGGATAACTAATGTTGTATATATTATTAATATCATTATATTAATTTTATTTTTTCTTTAAATAACTCACACATATGCATAAAAATTGGTCTATGACCTTATAAATATAAATTATTTAGTATATATAGATACCGAATTTTCAGAGCCGAACTCACATTTATAAATCGAATTATACACGTACGTATGCCGTTCCGAATTCTCGACGAATCACGTCCCGTTGACCGAATCTTGGACCGAATCAATTTTACAAAACCGTATAATACTGTCGCTTGCCGTTCCGTCGTTTTCCGAATTCCGAATTGCTAACTAGGCTTTTAATCGGTGCATAGCAATTGTTTGCGTTTCGTGTTAGGAGAGTTTTCACTCGTGTATATTGGACAAATTGTAACTCCAAACTCATCCCATGTAGGGCTGTCAATGGGTACCCAATTACCCGGACCGGACCCGGATTAATTGGGTCCGGTTCCGGGTCCTAATATTGGACCCATTAGTAGATGTAGTACCCGACAGGTAGACCCGATAAAGAACCGATTAATATTGGGTCCTAATCGGAGTATACCGGTGGGTACGGGTAAAATTTTTGTACAACGACCTAAAATAAAATATGTGTTAGTAAATCGTCGCCTCACATTATAAATTTCTCTGCTTTTCCTAACCATCGTCTTATTTTCATCTCTGCTGGACATCTTAGTTTTTCTATCTTTTCATTTTTGTTGTTTTATTCAACAACAGTAGGTTGATACTTTTACCATAAATCATCTTATTAATCAAATAATTAATTGATCTTCTTCAAGGCTTTAACTGCGGATGTTATTATTGGGAGTTGGTACCACTTAAAGATGGACTACTCATTATGTTGTTATTCGTGAGAGCCACAACCAGTGTTATACTTCGAAAGCTTATGAAGTTGCTTTGCTCTGTAAGACTACTTCTGGTGTTACAGGATTCAAAACGTGATCTTTCAAAATTTTGTCAAGTGCTCATTAACCATCGGTGCTAAAAACCGAAATGGACTTAAAACTATTCTTATGGTTTCGCTAATTGAATGGAGTAACTAATCCTTTTGGTAATGAGTTCCTATCTAAGTATTAGCTTTGGTTTTAGGAATACATGGTGATGGATGATCAGATATTTTACCGTTCATGTATTTTTTGATGGTTATGATTTTTTTTTGTAGTTGTATGTGTATGTTAATTTTCATGCTGATGTCTCTGGGTTTTGGCAGTGAGACTGTAACTCGATCTCGTGATTGAATATAACGAAATTTGGATTTAGAATGTAGGAGAACTAGATTTCAAATTCTTTAACAAATACCCGTCAAATACCCGGAACCGGTGGGTACCCGGCTGTTTAATTGGGTCCGGTTCTGGGTCTACTAATTTAAGAACCGGACCCGGAACCGTCAGGGCCCGGAACCGGTAAAAATAATAGGGTCCGGGTCTGGGTAGTACGCTACCCGGGAGGAACCGGACCCATTGACAGCCCTAATCCCATGGGGGCTGATCCTCATGTGGTTAAGCATATACTTTTTCGAGGGTGAAAATCCTCCTCTCTTTCTTCTCTCTTCGTTTTTTCCGCCGCCCCTAATACAACAAAATATTACCAGTAAACACCATTTTATTACAAGAAACACCATTTTATAGCCAGTATCCGCTGTCTCCGACGGTGATGACCATCGAGAACCACCATTGATTAAAACAACCTTTAGATCTGCTTTCTCTAGTTTCTATTACACCAAGTTATCGCTGATTCCTAAGTTGCAAAGACTCCAAAACTCCAAGACTCGAAGACACAGAGACACCGAGACACGGAGACACCATTTTCAAAAGCTTCTTTGAAACCAAGAGTCGTTTTGATCTCTATCTCACATTTACAAGCCACCGTCACCTTTTCTGGGTTACAAAGCTTTGTTCCCCTTCTATCCAGAAGTTTAAGAAGATTTCATCACCACCTTTTCATACTCTATTTCTTTATATCTTCAATTTTATATGCTAGTCTTAATTTAAGCTATTAATGTGTGATTTGTTAGAAGTTATTTGCGGTAGAAGTTCCGATCTATAGATTAAATTTTGAGTTGTCCTTCTATTCCACCTATTTAGTTCCTTTACTTACCCTAAGATTAAATTTAATTTGGGTTGCTAGATTATGCTTAATTAGTGAATCATTAGAAATCCCCTTTGTGTCTCTGTTTTGGTCTTTGGATTCTTATCCAGTTGCAAAGACAATTGATTAAATTGTGATCATCTGAAAATTAGTTTTTAAATTTGATTAATTTGTGGTCATCTGATAATTAGTTTTTAATTTTGATTCTTATCTAGTTGATTTGGTTCAATTCATAATTCAATTGATTTTGTGTTTCTGTTTTTGATATTTGGATTGTGGTCATTTGAAAATTATTTTCTTAATTTTGATTCTTATCTAGCTGATTTGGTTCAATTCATAATATCTTTGAATCTTATCTAATCACTGTAGCAAGTAATATGAAGCGACCTAACTTCTACAAAGGTCCTTTTGAACTAGTAGCAAGACTAATGCTCTCTTGTATCCCAGGTACTTCTTGTTACAATTGGAAAAAAAGAAAATTGAGAAAATCAAGGATTCAAGGAAATGCACAAACTATACTGCTGACCAGAACTAAGACCAAAAGATGGGAGACAAAAGAGGATGGTGATAAATCGGTAGCAAAAGAGATAGTTGCGTCAACAAGTGAGTTGAAGTTTGATGCCTCCCACATCCGGAAGAGAGAAAGAAAACGAAGACACGCAAATGGAAAGCTCTAAGAGGACTAGGACTAGGGAGGAACAAATGGAAGAAGAAGAAGAAGATAAAGCTGCAGGCTAAATCAATCTTCAACCCTAACAATGAAATCCCGAAAGCTTGAGCAATGTAAGTAACCATTACTCTCGGGGATATGTCTCTAAAATTCTTATTGAATATGATTCTATATCATATGTCTTTTAGATCCCTTGTTTTATGCTTGAGAAGTATGCATATGCTAATTAAAAGCCTTATGTTAAGAAAATTTAGATATCCCGAAATTTCATATTTCTGGCAATTTGTAAGCATGATCTCCTGGAATTGCCAGGGCTTAGGTAAACTAGAAACTCGACATAGCCTGTTAGATATTTTAAACAAGGAAAACCCTGATATCCTGTAACTATCAAAAACTAAACAACAAAATTCTGAGATGAAAAACATTATGAGAATGGTGAATGTGCAAAAAAAAATTCTTGTACCTCCTACAGGGATAGCTGGAGGTCTCTGTCTTATTTGGAAAACCAATGTTAACATTAAAATTGAAGATCATGATTACAATCATATAAATGCTACAATCACTAACCCCATAAATAACAAGTAGTTGGCTTCTAACCCGTTTTTATGGAAGCCCTTATAAGAAACTAAAACTCAAGTCTTGGGACATAATAAAACAATTGGCTAATACAAAAACAATCCATGGATAATCATAGGTGACTTAAATGTGGTTCTTCATGAGGAGGAAAAGAAAAGTAGATTTGCTTTTAAGAAAAATGAAGCCAAGATCTTCAACAACCTAATAAACAAATGCAATCTGGTAGACCTTGGCTTTACTTGGCTATACTTATACTTGGAATAACCATAGACCAGAATGAGGAAAACATTGAACAAAGACTAGACAAGAGCCATAGTGAATGACAAATGGAATAGAAAATACCTAACTCTAGCCTAAAATATTTATGCCCTTTAGCTTCAGACCATGTCCCTATAAAACTTAATTTGCACAACCACCACCGGATGACGGGCCTACACCTTTTAAATACATTGGGGAGTGGATAAAGCATGAGGATTGCAAGGCTCTAATTCGGGAAAGTCGGAACTCCACTTTGTTAGAGGGTCACCGACTTATAAGATTAACAAGAAACTTGGTAATGTTAAACATCTCCTCGGATCAGGAATAAAAACAAGTTTGGGAACATAAATAGTAATATAGAGAACATAAAGAAAAAGTTGGCACAAAATAACACAACAGAGATAACTACCCAAATAAGATCAAGTTTTAGCAAACCTAAGAAATGAACTTGCAAAATGGTACGCAATCAAAGAAAAATTTTGGAAAGATAAAAGTAGAGATCATAACTTAGCTTTAGGAGACAAACACTAGGTATTTCCACACAAAATCTAAGCAAGAGATTTAGAAGAAAGCAATTGATATGATAAAGACTGATGAAAATGTTTGGCTAAATACTAAAGAGGAGATTGCCGAGTGCATAACTCAACATTTTCTCAAAATCGCCACTACTGTTAAGACTGACATTGATCAAAATCTGATAAATCTAATACCAACTAGAGTCAATCAGACTGATAATGACATGTTATGCGATATACCCTAGAGTGAAATAAAAATGTACTTTTCTCCATGGAACCGGATAAAAGCCACTGCCCCGACGGCTTTCCACCCAATTTCTTTCAACGAGAATTGGGAAACCGTAGGCCCTGA
Organism: Papaver armeniacum; assembly: GCA_023531295.1. Taxonomy (NCBI): domain Eukaryota; kingdom Viridiplantae; phylum Streptophyta; class Magnoliopsida; order Ranunculales; family Papaveraceae; genus Papaver; species Papaver armeniacum. The sequence goes on along the minus strand of JAJJWW010006530.1, from coordinate 68,373 downwards.
CCTGACCAAAATGGTCCAAAACTTTTTCGAAACAGGCCATATATCTAAAGAGATGAATGCCTCTTTCATCTCTTTAATTCCTAAGACTTTGAATCCCACATCCCCTGTGGAATTCAGACCTATAGCTCTAGCGAATACTAGCTATAAGGTGATTTCTAAACTCATGGCAAAGTGTAATGAAAAGTCCGCTTAGATAAAATAATTTCGCCATGCCGGTCTTTTATCCTTTGGAAGGCAGATTGCTGAAAATATTACCCTAGCTCACGAAATTATTCACAAGATGAAAAACTCTAAATCCAAGAAAGGATTCATGGGTCTTAAGATCGATATAGTCTAAAGCATTCGACGAGTCGAATGGGATTTTCTAATCAAGGTCATGACTAGGATGGGGTTTAACAACAAATGGTGTAATTTGGTTTTTCAGTGCATATCGACTACTACTTTATCTGTTTTACTTAATGGTTCACCAACAAGTTTTTTTAAACCTACAAGGGGATTGAGACAGGGATATCCAATCTCTCCCTATCTCTTCCTATTTTGTATTGAAGCGCTTTACAGAACAATTCGAATGCTTGAAAACACTTGGCACGATCAAAGGTATAAAATCGGGTTCACAAAGCTCCACCTCTAAGCCACCTCCTTTTCGGCCGACGACCGCCTTGTCTTCCTAAGGTTAGTGAAACTTCTGTCAAAACCTGGTCAACTTGTTCAAAAATTTCATCTTAGCTTCGGGACAACTCATTAATTTGAGTAAGTCTAGGTGTTTTTTAGCAAAAATCAAACTAGTACTCGAAGAAAAGTTAAAGAAATTCTAGGAGTCACGGCGATTCCCTTAACTCGACAAGTACACAGGATCCCCTTGTTCACTAACGAGATCTAAAATACAAAGTGCTTTGAACCCTTACTTGAAACCTTAAGAACTAGAATGACAGGGTGGAATGGAATTAACTTAAATAACGCGGGAAAAACTGTCATGATAAAAAATGTAGCCTCATCTGTTTATGTGTATCAAATGAATTGTTTTAAAATCCCAGTAAAAATATGTGATCAAATAACTAAACTGCAGAGAAACTACTGGTGGGGAAAAAATGAAACGGGTTTAAATGAAAAAGGGCAAAAGAGAGTTTGCTTAAAAAACTGGCCTTCTATTTGTAAAACCCTTGAAGAAGGGGGGCTAGGTATTAAAAATGTCATAAAATTTAAGATAGCTATGATAGCTAGGATGGGATGGAATCTCAATCGAAACCCGATTCCCTATGTGCCACTATATTGAAATCTAAATACTACCCTAATCTGTGACCTTCTCCATATAAGCAGAAACCTAAGAAGACTGATAGTTGGCTGTGGAAAGGGATGTTAACAGGGATTGAACAAATAAAAAAATGTTGCTTATGGGAATTAGGTAATGGAAGAAATATTGACATTTGGCAGGATTGTTGGATTCCAGGGGTTCAAACACCCCTTCATAGAAATCTTACTACTACTGAGGGCATTAGTAAAGTAAGTGATCTAATAACAGAAAAAAAAAAACTTGGGATCTTGATAAACTCGCCAGATGTTTTGACAACCAAATGATAGAAAAAGTCAGGGAAATTAGAATTCCAACTGAAGAAAAAATGGATACTCCAAGATGGACTTTAAACAACAAAGGTACGTTCTCTGTAAATCTTTATATAACCACATTAACTCGAATGGAAATGCTTGAGCCTAAATGGAATAGAATCTGGAAAATGAAGACCTCACCTACCAAAAAGGCATTTTATTGGGAAGGCTGCCCACTCTATCCTTCCAAATAGTATGAGAGTGGCAGCAGTTCTCCCTGACATTGATACAAAGTGTAAGTTACATAATGAAAGCTAAGAAACGCTAAAGCCATTTATTCTTCCATTGCAATTATGCAACACAGTATGGATGCACTTCAATTTTGATATGGAATTCATTAGAAATGGTACTACCTCCTTCCATGAATGGTTATCCAATTGTTTTGAAAATACTTATAGGGAGTATATGATATAGATTGGAATGTTCTTTGTAGTATCATAATCACGTTTATATGGAAAGTACGATGTGATGTGGTTTTTAAAAAAAAGAGATGAATAGTGTTTTAACTTGCAAACAATGTCATTATATTTATAAACGATTTACAACACTGTAAACAAACAAGGCCATAACATAATGGATGATCTTTATTATAACTCCATGAATGATGTTGTTCTACGTTAAAAAGTACCTGAGAATCATCAAACAATGACATGACACTTTGAAAATACATATTTCACCTCGACCATGACAGACTCCAACTCAAAACAAGGCATTGGACTAGTGCTTGATTGATCATCAGTGCATATCGGAGAAGCAAGAGCCTCTCTACAAACAGTACAACTTTAGAAGAGCTAGAAAAGGTTGGAGCGGAGCAGCTTTCCATTGGGCAACATGTTGGAGTGGCCACAGAATTTCCTTTACGAGTGATTCGGAACCGACTCTAGTTCTCTTTGGTGGGCTTGTATGAGGAAGCTGTGACAAAGATATACGATCGTGAAGATTTTGGAAACACAAGAAAGTTTGAAATGAATTTCATAGCCCGAGATTTCACGCTAGTTAACACAATAGACATAATGTGGGCGGTAAAACTATCTATTTTGTAATCAATTTAACATTAATCAACTGTTTGGATTGATCATAGCTTTGTGGGCTTTACTAAACTACTGAACGTGCAACATTGGAACCGTAATGTAATATCAATCCGTAATTCGTTTATGGACCTTTAATATCGATGTAATGAGGTTTTTTAACCTCTTTTTCTTAAAAAAAAAAAAAAAAAAAAAAAAAAAAAAAAAAATCATCCCATGGACCGATAACTTGGCAGTTTATGTGTTGATTGTAAAATCCTGCAATAATGGAAAGCGCCCGGTTGATATGTTACATTCTCTTCAACAGGAAGCATTAGTTGATCTTGGCAAGAATTTGAAAAGGCCATCCAACGTTTCAGAAAATTGGAACCCCTTTTTTGTTGAACTTTCTTGATTTAATATTTTCATATGACATTCTCACATACGAGAAATAAAAAATAGTACTAGTACAAGATGAAATGATTTATTAATTTTATTTTCCGTGGAGAAAACAATCTTGACAAAAGTGATAATCTCAAAGTGACAAAAGTATCTTCTTAAACAAAAATTCTTAACGTCTGAGACATTTAGACAAAACTAAAACCGTATACACACATAGTAGGTCCCATAAAACTAGGGCCCTACCAAATCCCCGGGTGTTGTGTCTGCGGTTTTAATTCTGTTCAAAAAAACACGGTTTGTTTAGAATGATTGGTTCTTAAATCCATCAAGACCCGCTTTTACTTGTCTTCATTTGTTTGTAAAATCTGTTGAAGTAGCAGTCAAAGCAAAAATCAACAACTTTGATACCTTGCTGGAAAAGATTGAATACCCGACATAAATCTTTGGACATTCGGCTACACAATGTGAACACCTTAATCGTCAAATTGTTATTTCCTTGTTATTACACTTGGCACGTCATAGTGTTGTCATGCCACATTGAACATATGAAAAAGCAGTAGCAGAGTTGAAGACAACTAGTTGCAATATTCCATTGGTAATCGCAAATTTGGAGTTTTCTTTAGTATAAAATTTAAACTAGTATCCGTAGAAGGGTAAAAGAAACACTAGGTGCTACTGCAATTCCACTAAGCGATAAATATTTAGGGGCTCCATTTGTTCACGAATAGATCCAAAATAGTTTGTTTTGAACCCTTACTTTGGAAATTAAAAGAACTAGAATGTCGAGGATGGAACGGTACTAATCTAAACAACGCGGGAAAAAGTGTTATGATAAAAAAATGTTGCTTGTTACGTGTATGTCTATCAAATGAACTGTTTCAAAATTCCAGTAAAAATTTGTGATCAGATAACAAAAATTCAGAGGAATTTTTGGTGGGGGAAAAAAGAAAAGGGTTTGAACGAGAATGGGAAAAAGGGTGTGTGCTTAAAAAACTAGACCATATGTAAAAGTCTGGAGGAAGGAGGATTAGCCATAAAAAAATGTAAAAAAATTTAACCTAGCTATGATAGCTAGAATGGGATGGAATTTAAACAAAAACCCAGATTCTCTCTACGCTACTATTATGAAAGCCAAATATTATCCAGATGGAGACATACTCCATATAAACAACAAACCAAAAATGAACGATAGTTGTCTATGGAAAGGATTGTTAAACATGTATCAATCAAATTAAAAGATGCTGCTTCTGGGAACTAGGCAATGGTAGATACATAGACATTTGGGAAGATCATTGGATCCCAGAGACTGATGCTCCTCACAATGGAACACAGTCTAGGGAGGGGTTAAAGAAGGTCAGTGAGCTGATAACTGAACAAAAAACATGGGATTTAAAGCTTGTCAGATGTTTTGATAAGAAAACTGTAGAAAAGATAATGAAAATTAGAATTCCTGTAGAAGAAGTTATGGACATACCAAAATGGACTCTAAACGAAAAAGGTAACTTTTCTGTGAAATCTCTACAATTATTTGAACTCTAATAGTAATGCAGACAAAAAGTGGAGTAAAATATGGAAAATGAAGACCACCCCAGCTGTTAAGAACTTCATATGGAAGGCGGGTCACTCTATACTTCCCAATAGTATGAGAGTGGCAACCATCATCCACGATATTGACACTACTTGTAAATTATGTAATGAAAGTCGAAACCATGACACACTTGTTCTGCATTGCAATTTCGCTTCCCGAGGTATGGATGCATTTTAATTTTGACATGGATTTCATTAGAAATGACACTCTAACTTTCCATGAATGGTTAACCAATTGTTTTGCTAACCCGAAAAGATGGGAGGGAGGAGCCGGCTTTTGAGAATTTGGTCGATAGATCATGAATGGGTGACAAATTAGGGGTGCAAAATGGATAAAAATGGATAAATTTGGCTAAAATATGAAAAATTGGGCTTGGAAACCCGGATGGGTCAATGGGTGGGCAATTGCACACCCACCCTTCCATGTGGCTACGTCCACAGGGATTATGATATAGATTGGCAGGTTCTGTGTAGTACTATAATTTGGTTCATCTGGAAGGTAAGGTGTGATGTTGTTTTTAAAAAGAAAAGACAGAATAGTGTTGTAACTGCAAACAACATAATCAAATTCATAAATAGCTATAAAACTGTCAACAAAATTGGCCATAACATAATGGATGAACTATTCTACAATTCTAAAAATGATATAGTTCTCCAGATAAACAAATACCCAAATGACAGTGCAAAAAGAAATATGTCACTTACAATTAAAATTGCCTTGAATAGGACTGTGATGATCTTTATTCACAATTGGAATTGACCTAACTTTGGTTGATTATACAAGTACAGTCAGAGAAGCAAGAGGCCTCTTCCGACAATACAAACATAGAGGAGATAGAGAGGGCTGGGGCGGAAGCTGCTTTCCAATGGGCAACATGTTGGAGTGGACACAGGATATCCTTCGGGGAGTGACTTAGAGCCGACTCTGGTGTTGCTTTGGGTAGGAATGTCGTGTGCTCCTGGAACAAAGATACGATCAGTGAAGACTTTGGTAACAAAGAAATTTGAGATTAACTTTTTAGCTCAATACTTCAGTCTAGTCAGGAGAGCGGAAGTTTTTTGGGCAGCAAGTCTATCCTTATTTTGTAATAAATACAAAATTAAACATTCTGGATTAAACGAGCTTAGAGCAAGCTGCGGTGGTGTGAGTAAAACCAAAGACCAAAGAGGGGAAAAAAGACCAAAATTTGGGTTTAGTCCGGTGTGTGGCGCTACGGGTGGAAGGCTAAATTTTGGTGGAGCGTAAACTATACCAACGCTGTGGTGTGGGGCGTGAAGTATACGTTCGCCTGGTTAGAAAATGTAAAAAAGAAAAAAGAAAAAAACAATGGGCGTTAGTATAATCCACGCCCCATATAAAAGCTACCTAAAAAAAAATGAGTGGGGGCGGAGGTATAAACCACGGCCCACATTAAATAAAAAAAAAAAAAAAAAAAAGAATTTGGGGCGGAGGTATAAAGCACGCCCGTAGGGCGTGGGGCATAGACTTTACGTTCGCTGGTGTGGGCGTGAAGTATATCAACACCAGGTATGGGGCGAACACTATATCAACGCCTCGACTAAAATTTGGGTATAGTCTTGACCATGATCAAATATAGTCTCGGGTTTTAGTTTTGTCCTGGATTTGATCGATAGTATGTCCCGCTACGTCTCGTTCTTTTACCAAATAAATGGGTTTAGTCGCCCACTGCGATTGCTTTTATGGGCTATATTAACTTATCTAAATATTCAGCAATGAAATCAAGATGTGATGAACTCCGGAAAACAAGCTGATGGTAACAATGCAAGAACCTGTTAAGGTATTCCAAGTTTTATTATAAAAAAAAAAATCGCAGATTTGGACGTTCGGCAGCATTTTGTTACTTTATTTATAATTTAGCAAGGCCAAATTATAATTTTATAAGCGGGATTTGTTGAGAAGACGCCGAATTTATCTCCAAAAACAGAAAGTATCAAGAAAAAGAACTAGTGGCCAGTGGCCACGAGTGCCATTCAATTCAATTCTCTTTTAATACCAAATGGAAAAGTGTTGTGTCATCTTACTAGCTAGACAGCTAAGTGTGTTTTTGTTAATACTCCACATGATCAATGCATCCCAGGGGCGGATTTATGCACAGGCTTCCCCTGGCTTAAGCCAGGGGTCAATCAAACAAAATTTATTTTTAATGCAGTAGATGATAGCTTAGCCCAGCTTCACATAGAGTCAAGCCAGGGTAGGAATTTCTGCCAAGCCAGGGAAGTAATTTCTGCCAAGCCAGGGTAAGGAATTACGGGACTATGCGTTGGAGAAGTTCTTCTTTTCTTCAACTAATTCCAGAGGAACTCAATAATGTGGTAATGGTATTGCGAGTGATGTTTTCTATTGAATGCACTCATAGTGTTTGATAAAATTACTCATCCAACTGATTTTTCTTTGATATGTACATTTTTTTTAAGTGAATTGCTCACCTGAATTGCAATTAAGTGGCTCTTTATGCATAAAGTAGCATCATTGGTTTTTTCTTTCTTCGTAGTGGTGTTTGATGCTGTAAGATTATATGGTTTGAAAGATTATCAGTTGAGTGGATGTTATCGTTTTTATTTTCTTCGTCTTAACAAGCTAGTAGATTTTGTAATTTATGTTTCTAAGGATGAAGTAGTGTAACATAGTGGGTCATTGATATTGCTTATCTCTAATTTTGGAGAGCTCTTCTTAGGTAACAGACATTATATCATGAAAGTAAGATGTTTATGTCGTTTTTGCTAAAGCCAATGCCAACAGGATTCTAATGCCCTCTTGTTCAGAAGATTAAAACTTACATTATGAAATTACATTATAATTGCAGTTACGTCTCCTTTCGAACACTATCTAAAACTTCCATCCATGCTTATTTATGGATTCTCGTGGTGTATGATAAAGTCGAATCATCCGAGAGCCGATCAAGCTGCGAAAAAGTGGATCTTGAATATTGCTTCATGTTTTTCCTAGTCTTGGCACATGATAAAAGTGAATTTAAAGGTTCTTTGTCGAAGGAGATAAGCTTCACGTATGGATTCATGTGACCATAAATGTTTAAATGTTTAGCTTATGTCTGCATATTGCATCTATCTGATTATCTAAGTTCCAAAACTAGAATCACCGTATCTTGGTTAGTACATGAGTCACCTAGTGGATTCTAAAGTTTCTCAGCTTAATATGGTTTTGCAGATTACCTTTATTGCACATGGTAAGGTTTTATTTTGACTAAAAAGAGGATGTGGTACACATCCGCCGATATCTATTTGTTTATTACTTGTTATTTATCAGGCCATATCGAATATTTCACAAGTTGATCCCGACAGGTCCGGTGGCTCTGGGTGGTTCAAGTGCCGAAGGTGTGTTACCAGACATGATTAAGATTACCTCAAGCATGATATCACCCAAAACCTTTAGAAGATGATCCACTGGCCACCTCATTTCAAGGTAAAGTTCCATTTCCATCTGTTACTTCATTTCAAGCTAAAATCCAATGCCAACAAATACTTCCACAACCCTCTTGGTCTTGGATAGATACGTAAAAGTGCATTTCGAAAAAAATGAAGACAGTGTAAGGTTTAGTGAGGAACTCCTGTGTCTATTATTGCCCTTAGGACTTTCGTTGTTCTTTTAGTAGGTAAATCTCCTTCTTAGGTTTCGTACCGCAAAAAAAAAAATTACAGGTGCATAATTTTTTTTTCCAAGCCACCCCCATTCTTCAATCCTGGTTCCGCCCCTGCCAATGTGGCAATGTGTATCTAAACTTATTTGCAGGGAAGAGATCTTGTGTTCCTACCTAGAATTATAAAATGATTAGAGTCTAAGTGTACATCTACTGACTACTGGTATAGTCCGCAATCCGCATGGACTATTCCCATTGATTTGGTCGAGCCCAGGGCCGTCATAGGCATGGGTCGAAACGGTCGACCGCCCTAGGCCCAATAATCGTAGGGGCCCGATTTTTTTCTTCGTATATCTACACTAGATTATGTTTCCAAAACGTGTCATGTGGTCGTCAAAAATAAGGAGTAAGTCAGCAAGATTTCGTGTCATGTGGGCACAAAATTGCCTCTCGATTGATTATTTAGGTTTCAGGTAAGTTTATCTCAATGTGATCTTTCCCTAGTTTAATTGAATAGTTGATGCCGCCTTTTACACTAAACTTGGAATTAATTGAAGTATTTTTCCATTTACCCTCAAGAGTGCGTTGAAATTTCAGAAACATTTCCAATTAATTCTTTTGGGGTGGGGTGGTTTTAAGAAATTAGACATGATTATATGATTCATATCTTTTTGACAAATCTTAAACTTAAAACATGAAATGTGATGATCTGTCTCATATCTTTACATGCGAATTATGCTTCAAAAAAAAAAAAAAAAATCTTTACATACGAATTAGATGATTATTTTTGGGTGTGCAATGCTGAGCCAGCCAAAACTGCCGATATTGAAACCAGTAAGGGTTTTGACAGTCAAGGGTCTCACTCAGGAAAAATTATGGACGCCTAATTTTCTTCAAGAACTTGAGTATACTCTCTCATAGTTTAGCAAAACTGTCACGGAGATGCAATCAGTTCCTGTTGATCATTAGGTAGAATAATGTAAATAAGTAATTATAAACAACCGGTTGGACTTGGTAGATATCAATGGTCATTAAGATTGCTAAACATGATCATACTTTGTTAGATATAACTGTGTATCAAAGGTCGTTTGTAGCTGTGAGCTGCCTATTATTAATTATAGAATGAAGGAGAGGGAAAGAAAAGAAAGACTTGTGTATATGAAAAAAGGCCTTTTCTGATTGCTCGCCCCGAGCCTCTGAAACATTAGAGACGGCACTGGTCGAGCCACATAAGACAACCACTGCTTATTTTTAGCAATTCGGGATTCGGCAAACGTACGGAACGACAAACGTACGAGTATTATACGGTTTTGTAAAACCCAAATTGAAACAAAAATTCGATCAACAGACGTGATTAAATCAAGAATTGGAGCGCATACGTCGTGTATAATTCGATTTATAAATATGAGTTCGGCTCTGAAAATTGATGCTCTATTTTAATAAATAATTATTATTTATAAGGATATAGACTAATTTTTATGCATATTTGAGAGTTATTTAAAAAAACTTAATATGATGATATTAATAATATATACAATATTAGTCATCCAAGAGGACGTGGTATAGTTGTTTAGATGCACCTTCAAATCTTTTGATCATTTTTTGTTTCATAAAAGTTACAATAATGTCTAATATTGGGTTGTGTATGCTCGGAAGACGGTAAAGCCCAAAAAGTGAGGCCTTTAAAAACGTAAAAGCTAAAGAATTTACTCGAATTAAGCGGGCCCACGTATTATTCGTGATACGTAAAGTTCGTGAGCGATTTGGCGAATAATCCGAAATACCATATAATCTGCGTCTTGGATTCGGAGTTAAACGTCGCGAATAAGACCAAGTAAAATTCGTGATACGGAAAAATTATAGCCACATAATACAACGATTTCTTCATTGGTGGAATTATAGCCACCCTGTCACTAACTATCGTATGGTTGTTTGGTATGCAACATCCCAGACGAACCGCCTAATTCGGCATTCGGGACCCCATGGAATTCAGATATCTCAATATTCATGCAAGGAAATTCATGCAAGAAAATGATAACCAAATTGTTGTTACATGGTGTTTGGATAAAACTTTAAAAGAAAATGATAACCAAATGGCAACACAATTTAAGTTAAACAAATATCTAAATGAGCAATTTAACCTCCAGTCTACTTCTCCTTGTAAAACTCGTTGACTAGAGCTATTACTAGTATATTTTTTAGGTGTCTAACCACATTACAATGGCTTTTTTTCGTCCGGCAAAAAAGGAAAATATTTATATTAAAAGGGAAAAAAATCTAAGAATAGTAGGAACCAGGGAATTTACATCGGCTAAATTTATATGATCATTCTAATTTAAAGTTGTAAAATGAAAATAGTTATAATGCCTTTGCCATGATACATTTTGCATATTTCTTACTTAAATGATTTTAGGAACTAAGAACTAACTTCGTCAAGTTAGTTGGTGTTTTTATTTCTAGATTTTATGATGAAGTGTAAGATTGGAGTGAAAAAGTACCAGAACAAGACATTGGAGTAAACTAATTTCATAGCTTGAAAAATCTAAAAAAATGGGAATCTAGCTACCGGGTTTTATCTTGGGTTTTGCACGGGTGAGCAATAAATTCCTGTGTGTTTCAATTAGCTGTAAGCCAAACTTTGTGTGATATGGCATTTGGAGAGCTTGATACAGTACTATAGAATTTTAAACAACTACAATTCTTTCTTTTTCTTTTTTCACAAAATTGGTCAATTAACCCAATAACAACAATTCCTGGATGAAAAAGACATGTAAAATTTAATATTGTTTGAATGGACGAGAATGTAATAATAGCCAGGATGTAAACAGTTTCATCCTACCTATTTTGAAATATTTTTTCTTATTTTTAATTTACATCAGGATGCATCCAGTCTATTTTTTAAGTTTAAGCCAGGATGAATCCAGATTCATTCTTGCTATTTTTTGTGTCAATTTCACCCATACTAATTTTTACTCGTCCATTAGAACCATGTTTTAAAAATATTTGGACAATTGACCCAATTTCTCTTTCTTTATTTTTTGCCGTGTTTTTGTTATAAAAATTTAGCTGCTGATCTTTGAAATTCCTATTCGACAACCTAAATATTTTTCCACAATTGACGACAAACTATTGGTAAACATGAATGGTGGGTGTTGTAATTCATTTCCCCGCATTTTTTTTCCTAACAAAATGAGATGCTCCTCCGTAGAGTCACAAAGGCGCGATGAAAATTCTTTTAACCGGACCATACCAAAATTAATTGACCAAGCAAGGAACAAAAAGTTCAGCAAAATATAGATTAGAATATTTTGTATAAAGACTTGACAAGACTCACTTTCCTGGTAGAGTTAGAGCAGTTCCTATGGTAATGTTCAAACTCAAAATCTTGTTGAGCCACGTGGATGGTCAAACGGGTTTCGCCACTATAGTAAAACAGGTCAAAATGAACAGATTTAGTTTTCTAGATCATTTCGTACCTGCTCGTGAACGATAGAAGTAAGGCACTTGGTCTCTGCGAAACGGGCGATTTTGAGTCGACCCGTTTAATCTCCGATTCTGAAATTTCTTCATTCTAAATCCCTCCTCCACCATTAATGAATCAATGAATGTTGGAATCACCTAATCAGTTAATCTTTTAATTGTCATTAGTATTTAATTCTTCATTGATTTCTTCTTTCCTTGTCTGAATCTTGGATTTTGTTATCTAATGTCGTAACTCTCTTTTTCTTTTTTTTCAATCGAGATTTGCATGTCATTGATTTGCTCCCCTCTAGCTTTATACACTCGATTTTACCCTCTGGTTTGCTAATTATGACTTACAGGTGTTAAGGTTGTGCCTGGTCTTTGTTGCCTTGTTTGGTACAAAGTAGTCATTGCAAAGGTTTCCATTCAAAGGTTGTGGTCTTCAAGGTTTCTCTCAGTTAAAAGACAATGGCGGAAAAAACTATCAATCTCTCGGATTCCCAGTTCTCTGCAAATACCAAGTTTCCTGACTCCTCTTCTTGTTGCAACATAAGTGGCATAATTTCTATGACAACACCACCACGTCTCAAACCATCTTCATGCAAAGGCTCTATAAATTGGAACAAGTTCATCATAATCCTCATCATCATAACTCTTCTCATCATACATGCAATCGAGCCCAACACCAAAATTTCAAAATCATGGACCCAAATATGAGAGATATGAAATACTTAGAAGAACAACTAATGTCAACAAACTCAACTATTCGAGTCAAGCTCAAGAAATTCGACAAACCTTTGTCTATGCAAGTGTAAACCTTGACAAGGGAATCTCTAAGTGGGCTATCGACATTGTAGGGAAACTCCTTTCCTCGGAACCAATGAAACCGGACAACCTCGGAATTTCATCTCAAGAATCTATGGAGCAAGAAAGTTAAGAAAATTCAAATAAGGAATCCAAAGACCAAACTTCTTCATCGTTAGATTTGCAAATTGGGATCAAGTTAAGCTGCGTTCTAGAAAATGCTCCATGGTGATGAACAAGGCATGTCTCTTTATGGTTAAGCCATATAACTCATTTGTCTAAATTCGGGATATGGATTTCAAAGACACAAGAATTAAGGGTGGATTTCAAAGACTTACCACGAGAATTGTTTGATGAGAAACAATGTTCAAGTTTGCAAAAATACTTGGAGAAGTTAAAGCTCTCGACCACTAAGATGGCAATCCTGTTGACTCAAATGTCATCGAGTGCTAATATCAAAATCAATGTGAAAACTCCACTTATCGAGGTCTCCTAACCGAGAATGGCGCCGGTTATACTCAATGGATTCCGTTTTACTACCAAAACAAACCGAAATCTTTGTCCGACTTTTCTTCTTTGGATCATGATGAGGATGAATGTGAAAGAAAAGCCAATTTTGTCAGGGCACTGGCAAATAAGGCATTGTTCAAATTTGGGCAAACTAACTTGTCTCTACAGGATGTGATGGCAATGAACCCAAAGTATGGAGATGGTTCTCCAATCACCATTAACAGGAAGATTTCTAAAAAGAAAGAAGCAAAGTGACTAATAAGGTGGTCTTCCAACGACCTCGAGATGGATATCATGTCAACAACGGCTTTCAGAGGAGGTGGGACAAAATTCCGAAGTGGGAGAAGGTTCAAATCAAAGAAGGGGAAAAAGAGTGCGAGAAAATGTGGCTAGAAATATCAACTTCGACAATCCAATCTACATGGATCTTTGACGGATCAAGGCGATAACAATTACCTATCGGAATTTTCAAGATCTGCAAGACCATGACCATAACCCGGATCGGAGAATGGGGCCATCATTGCAATGCCATGACAATGTACCGGCAAGCGGGGCATAAAGACCGGTAATTAACTCAACACATAAAATTTTGATTTTGCAAGTTCACCTATTAATTTCCAATTATCTTATCCCAAAACCACAATTTGTGACTTTTTTCTCAATATCTTATTACAAACCTTAGATATCTTTGGGGAAAAATGAAAGTACTAGCATGGAATTGTCGGGGTATTGGCCAAAAAGACACTAGGGACCATCTAAGAAATCGCATACATAGAAATGATCCGGACATAGTTTTCCTCTCGAAACCAAATCAAAAGATATTAAAACTAACTCTTTCATTAGAAAATTTGGCTTTCCTAATTATTGGTCACGATCCTCTATTGGCCTCTCTGGAGGAATTGCTCTCTTATGGAAAGATGGCATGGGTGTGAATATTGTTGATGAACAAAGAAACCAAGTGGAGATCATGATCACAAGCAGGGCCTCATAATGTACAAAAGGTGCTTACATGTCTCTATGGAAGCCCAAGATATCAAGAAAAGAAAGAGATATGGGAGAACATTACAACAAGAAGTCGGAATATGCAAGTACCATGGATGATTATTGGAGACCTGAATATCACCATCAACCCTCAAGAAAAGATATCAAGTGCAAAATCAGCTCAGTCAAGCATAAACAAGCGAATCCAGGAATGGCTACTTCAAACTGATCTACTAGATGTAACATTCTCGGGATACCCATACACATGGAGCAATCACGGACAAGCAACTCAGCAAGTGCAAGCGAAACTAGACAGGAGCAATGGCCACTCAAAATGGCATGACATATTTCAATCAGCCAAAGTTTATAGTCTTACCGCATTTGGATCGATCACTCTCCAATAATACTTCATACAAACCCAACGGCAGAGAGAACTCAAGAAGCCTTTCGAGTTTATGAAAACTGGATCCAACAAGACTCTTGCAAGGAACTAATAGCTAAAACTTGGACCCAGCTTCAACATGGCTCAAAGAGACTTTCCAAATGGTGACAAAATTAAAACTTGCCAAGAAAGAAATCAAAAAGTGGAACTACGAAGTCTTCGGCAATGTCACACAACACATCAAAGAAGTGGAAAAGAAGATACAAGAAACACAATTTAACCAACAAAAAGCAAGTGGAAGTACCATGGAAGATCTTCACAAGGAACTCAAATATTGGTATAAAATGGATTCATATATGAAGTACCAGAATTCCGGGAAAACATCTTAAAAAATGAAAGCAGAAACACCAAGTATTTCCACTCAAAAGCCAACTACGGGAAAGAGAAGAAACCACATTGATTCTCAAAGATGACTTGGGCATATGGTATTACGAGAGAAAGGATATTGAGCAAATTCTCATCAACCATTTCACTCCATCACAACTACTACAAAGCCACAAAGAGATGAAGAAATATTAAGCCTCATCAACCCATGCATAACAAGAAGACAACATCGGTTTAATCGAGTCCCAAACATGGAAGAAATAAAAAGTGCAACTTTTCAAATCAAAGCTTGGGCTGCTCCCGAGGACCGAGATGGTTTCCCAAGTGGATTCTACCAACAATCTTTGGGGATGTAGTAGGTAATGATGTCATCCTCATGGTGCAAAATTTTTTTAGAAATGGTTTTCTCTGAAAGAACTCAACTACACCTTTCAAACCCTCATCCCAAAACAGAGTGCCCCCAAAGCCCTTGATTTCGGGCCCATTAGTCATGCAACATCAACTACAAAATTATATCAAAAATTCTTGCAAACAGGCTCAAACCAATACTCAAGAAAATAGTTTCTCCCTTTCAAGCGACTTATGTACCAAATAGAAACATCACGAAAAACACCATCATAGCCCATGAAATTATTGATCATATGAAAAGAGTAGGAACAAGTATGGGGAAGTAGGAATCAAGCTAGATATGTCGAAAGCTTTGACGGGAATTGAATGGAATTTTCCTGGTAGACATCTTAAAGCAACTAGGCTACGCAATAAATGGTGCCAATTAATAAAGCAATGCATTGGTACTACTTCGGTCTCTGTGATGCTCAATGGTTCTTCTTGCAAGCCTTTCATCCCATCAAGAGGACTAAGGCAGGGGGACCCAATCTCCCCTTATCTATTTATTCTCCGCATGGAGGGTTTCTCAAGAATGCTCTCTGTAAAGATGAAAGCATGAAGAAAATACAAGGTATCAAACCAAGCCAAGACACCGACCCAAGCATACATCACTTACTTTTTGATGATTGCCATTATTCCGTAAAGGCAAAGAACAAGAAATCGTAAATCTGCTAAACATCATCAACAAGTTCGGCTACGCCTCGGGCCAAATGATAAATTTCAGCAAATCCAGTGTGTTCTTCAACAGACATATGCGACCACAAAGATGCTCACAATTAATAAGCCTTCTACAAATAAAGCCTATGGGATTAAATGAGAAATACACGGGTCTACTACTATTCTTGGGGAAAAATAAGAAAGAAAGCTTCAAACCAATTGAAGAAAAAGTCCGAATAGACTTAGTACATGGCGGGAAGATAGTTGATCAAGTCGAAGATCTACTCAAGTCAAGCAAAGCTAAGTACTATGGCTAATTATCGGATGGGTTGCTTCAAAATGCCAAAAAAATACCATAGAAAGCATTGACCCAATACAAAGGAATTATTGGTGGAGGAAAGACAAGAAAAAAGGATACAACCCAATAGCCTGGAGCTCAATCTGCAAACCAAAAAGACTTGGAGGAATGGGCTTCAAAAAATACAGCAAAATTCAATGAAGCTTTATTGGCAAAACTGGCCTGGAAAATGATCACTGACCAGAACTCTCTCTGTGCAAGAATCTTAAGAGCAAAATACTTCCACAACAAAGATCCTCTAAGTGATAAAATAACAATGCAAGGTTCCTGGATTTGGAAAAGCATATACAAGGGGCTTCAAATTGTGAAGAAATATTATGGGTGGAGTATTGGAAATGGATCACAAGTGAAAATATGGAAACATAACTGGATTGGAAATATCAAGCATAACAATCTATCACAAGCGACAAGACAAAGAAGATGATGACATTGTCGAGCTTAATCTTTCAAGAAAATAAGCAATGGAATTTAGAGGCAATCAACCAACTTTTCAATCAAAATGAAAGTGAACAGATAAAAGAAATAAGAATTCAAACAGAAGCACAAGATACTCTTATCTGGAGCCTAACAAAAAATGGTGCTTTTACAGTCCAGTCTACATACAAAGCTTTGGCTCAAGAAAATAATGAAATCAAAGATCAGGTAAAAGAAGACCAAAAGCACTTTGTTTGAAAATCCGGCACTTAAAGCTTCCATATAAGCTAAATCTGTTCCTATGGAGATGCATGAGGAGATACTTCAAACAAGATCAAGAATAGGCAGGCATATGCAGTGGAGGACTACTCTTGCCCTTTCTGCAAACAAGTTCCGAGACCGACACTCATATCCTCCTTCACCGTGATCTGGCCAAAGTCATATGGTTCTCTATCCTCCTGAAGCAATGCACTCTCAAAGACAGAATTCAACAACTGCAAGAATGGATCAAGTCCTGGAGTCAAGATCAAAGTATAATTTCATTCAAGAATGAAAAGAGTATCCTTTTAGCATCAGTAATCATGTGGCAAATATGGAAACATAGATGCTCACAAGTCTTTGAAGGAAAAAACACTCATCCTACCAATATCATCATAAGCATTAAAAACTACTACACAAAGTATAATATCCTAACCTCGAAACTAACTCACCTTGCGACACCCTCTCAAAAGGGATATAAAGAAATGGGAAAAACCACCTAAGAATTGGTGGAAACTAAATTTTGATCTTTGCTTTTAATAAAGAATCAAAATTATGTGGAATTGGTCTAATCTTGAGAGATTGTGCGGGGGAGATTCATGGAGGCCTTGGTGAAGGTGACTAAAGCTAGAGATCTTTGAGCAAGGAGAAGGTTTAGCCCTTCTAGAAACGATGAAGTGGATTCTGATGAGGGTTGGAGAAACATCATCATAGAAGGGGATTGTAAGTCCGTCATTGAAGCATGACTTCAAATTTTGCTAATTCTAAATGGCAAGACCATAACCTTCTTTCGGATATTAGTAGGAAAATAAAGCTATTAGTAGTATTAAGTGTGTGTTCTTTCCTAGGTCGAGTAATGAAGCGGTGATGGGTTAGCCAAATATGCCAAAATTATATGTGTAATCAAGTGTGGGTGAATCTCCACCAAGATGTATCCTCTCTATCCTAGAGAAGGACAACTCTATGTAATCCCCTCTTTTTTAGTAATGAATTTGCTTTTATGATCAAAAAAAAAAAAAAGTTTTCTAGGGCCCCACTAATATTTCTTTTAATATAAAATGTTTTGTAGGATAAAGATGAAAAATAAAATATAATATTTAAGTGAGATAAAATAGGATGAAGTAAGATAAAATAGGTTAAAGTGAGATAAAATAAAGTTAAAAAGTAGTAAACTAATCGGGGATTGTACTTGGCGTCAATCCAAGTGTCGCTAGTGTTTTAACGCATGAGCGCGTCATTTCTTCGGCGCCAACGTTGGTAGAAATATCGCACGTCGTTACCACGGATCTTGCTGAATGTTCAGGCTCGATGTTCAAATCAACATTTGTTGATTTAAACATCCATTTTCATGTTTGTTCATTCCATAGGGTGCAAAATGAACAATCATTCCATAGGAATTGCCCTTAGAATATTTGGTTCCACCTATTTGCCACCATCACTTTTCCTAATTGCCACTCCCATCGAAATTTGTAAAGTAAATATATTTTAGAATTACACTTTTCCTATTCACCACCTACAAAAGTCAAATTAAATTTGACTCTTATTTGTCTTCTTCTCCACTTATCTATGTTTTCATTAAAAGGAAAACATTAAAACAATATTAACCCTAAATTACAAATCTGTTTAAATTAGTACACCATTATATTTAGATTATTTCTTTAGCTGTACTTTTGCTGAAACAAAATCATCTACTGAAGCATACATTAGTTCATACTTAATTTTTTTCGATGTTTTAGTTCAATCAAAGGGATCCATGTAGCATTTAAATTAAAAAGTGTGTTTGTGTGATCAAGAAAATATAGTAGTTGGCGGAGATCCAATTCATACCTTCGGTGTTTGGACCCTTCACGTGCAATACCATTAAAATGGTTGCAAGGACAGCTCTAGTCTGGGCATCTGAACTTTTAGTATATGGATTCAATTAGTCTATGTGAAGAATAGGGTTTGATTGTAACTTTTTACATAATTTTTTAATCTTGCATTGGATGTGCCAATTGAATCCAGTTAAAGTACATCAACTTGAAATCTGAAACATACAGTACCAGTTGGCCATTCATCGGCGACTGATTTTTATGGAATATTTTTTTTGTTTCAAGAAACAAGTCTACCCAAATTGGACGATTAGTTTTTCATCATAGTAGTGAAAATAAAATCCAATATAACATGAATTTCCACATAAAATTATACATTCATAATTAGGTTTAATTTTATCTCATTTTTTAATCTCATTTTTTTGAACATTACCAACTTTCTTGGAGGCATCTTTGGATACACCATTTAGAAATAAGAAGCAAAAACCAAACAAACGATGAGGGAAGGTTACAGATGAAGATGATGAAGGTGGTCGGTGGTGGAGATGGAGAAGAAAGATATTGATTGGTAATTTAGGTTTTCTTTTTTTGGTTTAATCGGGTGGTTTTATTGGTGGGTGTAAACATAAAGTCAACAGGTAGTATTTAGGATGTATGGAAAAATATATGGGTGACAAATAGGATAAATGAGGGTGGCAATCAATGAAGGTGGCAAATAGGAAAAGTATGGGTGGCAAATAGGTGAACCGAATATTTTGTGGTTACAAATCCGTTTCTGCTTCCCACTAAAACCAACTCATGATTGTCTGCCCTATCTCATTTTGACCTATTCAACTACAAATTTTGTAAGACCCTGCTGGATTTCAGTGGACCTTTTGCTTAGATTTGACTCCAGTCACTCAACAGTTAGATTTTTTTTTTTTTTTTTTTTTTTTTTTTTTTGGCAAATAAATCAACTTGAGAACTTACAAATTGCCCCTCATCTGTCTGTGGTAACTACATAAAGTAGGCACAAGCCAGACCGGTGGCACTTACCACACCATGTGTGTAACATTAACCTTTGTCCAGTTAGCTAACCTATGGGCTGCTCCATTGGAAGATCGGTTGATATACACGAAAACACTAGACCAAAATTTGGGAATTAGGTTTTTTTATATCTTGATACGCAGAGTGAGTACGCAAATCTTCCATGAAAGTCTTCTGGTTGATTTGCTTCAGTATAGTTTCAGCATCGCTCTCGATAATGATTTGATCCTGTTTTTTTCCCGCAGCAAATTTTAGGGCATCTCTAATGGCGCCCACCTCTGCTTCTTCTGCAGAAAAACAAACGAGGTAAGTTGCTTGAGCATGGATATTCACAATCCGAATCTCTGATAATAAATTCCAATCCTCCTTCTTCCGAATTTGGATTCCAAGCCCCGTCAGTATTTATTTTAATCTAGTTCCCATCTGGAGCAACCCAAGGAGAGGAATTTGGAGAAGATGTAATTACAACAATTTTGTTTATAATTGATGGTTTATTTGTATTAATCAACATTGAAATAGCTCTAGCAAGAATTGATGTAGGTTTTTCTCTTTTTTTTTTATTATGGACTAACTCATTTCTGCTTTCCTAGATTGACCACATCGTACAAGCAATTTTGGGGAATATGTCAACTCTAGCAGAATCATCATTGTATGGGTAGAGCTGAAGCCAAAATCTGATCCACTGGTGAGAGGTAAAATTAGAAAAACTATTGTTTTGGATATTCGACTTCATCCAAACTCTATTTAGGCTAGTACAAGTTACCAAGGAATGCATAATAGTTTCACTTTTTAATTTACATCTAGGGCAGCTGAAGTGAGAAATTTTAATTCGATTGTGTAGGATTTCCATTACTGATAAAGCACCTTTTAGAGCTTTCCAGTCAAACAACTTTATTCTAGCAGGTAACTTATGTTTTCATAAGGTTAGCCAAAGGTCTGAATTAGTCTTATCTCCATTGATATACAAGGCAGTATATGCCGATTTTGTACTGAAATTACCATCTTTCGATGGAACCCACACCCTTCTATCACCAAAAGGTTCAATACTTAAAGGGATTTGTTCAATCTTCTCTTTTGAAGCTTCATCAAAATAGCACTTAGTTTTGTTGTATCCCAAGTTCTTGTTTCCAGAATTATCAGGTCTTTGACTTTAAGATTCTTATCAGGAATGGAATCGGTTCTCGGTGTGGCGCTCCCTTTTCTAGGGATCCAATTATCACACCAAGGATCGATAAAGTTTCCTTCTCCAACCACCCATGAGATAAAAGGTTTTATCTTGCACATGGTGCGGTACTAGGAAAATTGGCATTTAATACATCCATCTTAGGATAATATTTTGCTTTCAGTACTTGTGCTAGAAGTGAGTCAGGGTTTTCCGCTAGTCTCCACACACTCCTTGCTAGCATTGCAAGGTTATTCTTTTCTCTTTTTCTAAGTCTCAAACCCTCTTCTTCTAGTGGCTTGCAGATGTTATCCAAACCAAGGAGGCGGAGCTTTGTCTTGCTAGTATTGGGATCTTCTCCCCACCAATATTTATTCAGGTGAGTGTCTATCTTGCAACACATACTTTTCGGAATCAGAAAAATTGTCATTTCGTATAAGGACATAGTCTGACCCACATGTTTTACCAATGTTTTTTTTTCTGCTTGCGAAAGGAACTGGGTTATCCATCCATCACTCTCTTTTATACTGCATCTAAGAGTGACAAATGGGTTTGAGTCTTAGCCTTAGGATTGTAATGGGAGCCCCCAAATACTTCTCCCCCAAGCTAAGATTAGCAATATTGAAAATCTTAGCCAAAATTCTAATATGTCTTGGATGTACTTTCTTACTGGAGAAAAGACCCGACTTTTCAAAATTGATTTCTTGACCACTTGCTTTATAATATTTTTGCAGGTAACCTTTGATAGCATGGAAGTCAGGGAGGGTGGCCTTGGTGAAGAGAAGACTATCGTCTGCAAACAATAAGTGGCTGACAGGAGGGGCATATGCACATTTTATGCCATGCACCAGGTTAGAATCTTCTAAATAATTGATATAAGAGGACAAATCCTCAACGCAAATTATGTATAGGTACGGGGACATAAGATCCCCCTTCCTTAACCCTCTTTACGGTTTGAACTTTCCTATTGGACTCCCATTGAGGATGATAGAGTACGAGATTGAGTTTAGATAATTCATAATCAGTATGACCACTTATCATTGAACCCCAATATAGACATTACTTTGGCCAAGAAAGACCATTCTAGCCCGTCGTATGCCTTAGACATGTCTAGCTTGATGGCAGCATATCCCATGTTTCCTCTTTTATGCTTTATAGACTGAATGAGCTCGTGTGCTAGCATAATATTATCTGCAATCTATCTTTTAGATACAAAGGAATTTTGATTTGGTGAAATCAATTTGTCCATCACGGGACTCATCCTGTTTGAAATAGTTTTAGACTTAACTTTGTATACAAAGTTGCATAAGCCAATGGGCCTAAATTGATCCACAGTCAGCCATAGTATTCTTAGGGACCAAAGCAATGTTAGTGTGATTGAACCGAGTGAGTAGGTGTTCAAGATCGAAAAATTATTTGACCATCAAGATGACATCTTTCCCTACAATATCCCAATAAGATTGATAGAAGAAGCGGTAAACCCATCTGGGCCCTGCTTTCTTAGCCCCCATTTGGAATACAGCAATAACATCTCATTATCCGAGTGAGA
The DNA here is from genome assembly GCA_023531295.1 of Papaver armeniacum. Taxonomy (NCBI): domain Eukaryota; kingdom Viridiplantae; phylum Streptophyta; class Magnoliopsida; order Ranunculales; family Papaveraceae; genus Papaver; species Papaver armeniacum. The sequence goes on along the minus strand of JAJJWW010006530.1, from coordinate 46,013 downwards.
TAGTTTGGAGGTCATAGTATCAACCACGATGTCCTGATCATTGTCGCCAAAGGTACTATATAACTGTTGGAAGTATGAAATGAATTCATCTCCTATAGCCTCCATGATAGTCAACCAAGTGCCATTTCTAGATTTTATCCAAGAGATATTGTTTCTCTTTCTCCGGAACATTATCGATTTATGAAGTACGGTTTATTGTTGTCACCTTCTTGCAGCTATATCTATGGACTTGTCTTTCCAAAGAATATCCTCTAATGAATATAGGTAAGTTAACTTGTCAGTTAACTCAGAAAGTTTCCTTGTATCTCCGGGAGAGTTAGTTTGTGTCTCCTTGATCTTCTCTTTAGTTTCATGTAATGAGAAGTTTAGGTTTCCAAAAGAAACTTTATTCCAATGATTTAACTTCTTTTTGACGTGATTAAGTTTTTGTTTCAATTGGAAAGCCTTGGAACCTCTCACCATTATTGACCAGGCTTGTTCAATTACATTTTTGCCAGTAGGGTCTTTTGTCCACATGGACATAAAGTGGTAGGATTTATGGAGGTTTTCCATACCCAGACTTAAGGATATAAGGATAGACGAATGGTCAGATCTAATGCGAGGTAAGTGAAGGGTGTGGGTGTGAGGAAAGGCCAACTCCCACTCATTATTCACAACAACTCGATCAATTCGTTCCATAACTAAGTTATTTCCTTCTTGTTTATTTTTCCAAGTGAATTCTGGACCGGAAAATGACATATCCTTTAAATCCCAATTACACATAAGATTTTCTAGGTCTCTAGTATCACTTTCAGTCATCGGTCTCCTACCCTATTTATCTTGGGGCAACAACATACAATTTAGATCACCTACAACAATAGTGGGGGAGGAGATATCATAAGGTTGGGCTATGAAGTTATTCCAAGAACTGAGTCTAAGATTTTTGTTAGGTTCCCCATAAACAAAGTACAAGTTACATAATGTGTTAGCCTTAATCGAGTTATAGGAGTATAGAAAGCCTCTTTGACTGGAATTGATGATCGATAAATCGAACCCATCTTTACAAGCCAGATCTAGGCCCTCTTTTTTAGCAATAGAAGGTAAGATAATTGAGTTATGGTAACCCAGTGATCGAAATTTTTTTGTGGTAGTTTGAGCACTACTCATAGTCTCACAGATGAAAATTATATTAGGAGATTTAAGTTTAACAAGCTCCCGTAGTTCTCGAATTGCTTCTGGTTTCCCAAAACCACGACAGTTCCAGCTTAAAATACTCATTGTAGTAGTTAATGAACAATTATTCCCTTGAAAACCGTAGAGGTTCCATAGGGATTTAATTAAACACTTACAAACGAGGGATGGAAGTAAGAAAATAACCAACTAGCTTAGGTAAGAACTAAACTAGAGGAACGACTTACTAAAAAAAAAAAAAGATTAGCAAATAGTATTTAGAATGAAAACACCTGATTCGTAGAGGCAAATCCGTAAAAAAGACTGTTGAGATGATTCCCTTCTTCCAAAGGTAGCAGAACCATAGGGACAACTTATTGGATCCAGTATACTAATGCAAGCTTTCCGCAGATCAGAAGATGAATTAAATAGATTTTGAATAAATAAAACTTGAAGGTAAATCTCCGAGTGTCTTCAGAATCTCATTGTATACAGGGTGTCTTAGTGGTTTCCAATGTCTTTGTAGCTTGGAACTTCGTGTTTTTAAGAACTCTTAGTGTCTTCTCTGGTTTGGTGGGGTAGGTTGGATCTTTAGTGTCTGAGGATAAGTTGTAATTCAGGGTCTTTGTAGCTAAAAGTGTTTGATTGTATTTTTTTTTTTTATAAATGTTGCAGGTACTCATAGAGGTTGCTGCAAACACAGAGGAGGGAAAGGACTAGGATTGAGATGAAAAAGGCATGGAATTGAAGGTCGTTGGTGTTTTCGTTTTGAAATTGTAATGAACTTTGCTCAATTCAGGATCATGGGTATCAATTGTATCTTCAAAAACTGGTATTGAAATATTTTTCGGTATGACTATGTTAATCTACGGTCATTTTTCTGTCTGGTATTGGAAGCTAACAGTCAAATAACGACTCTATTAGCAGTATACCGTTGATAAAAAGAAGTAGTTTACCACCCAGAGGGTGGCAAGGTTTTCTTTTTGAATTTGGGTACGAGAGATTGAGTCGTACGAGAGAGAAAGAAAGAAAGAAAGAAGACCTTGCGTATTCTAACACAGAGGGTGGTAAGGTTAGAATATGAATCATCTCCATGGAGTCTCATACTTGAACCCACTAGATGGAAAACATACTGGCTTAGTAGTTGTTTGAAGTTTTTCGTGTTTGTGGAGAATTTTATAATGTATGTTGGATAATTAATCGGAACCCAACCACTAGTTAAGCTTAGCCCCACGTACTCATAATCCTGTAAATTACTCTATCGATAAATTGTAAAATCCTGCAGAGAAACTTTCATGAAAAATATTACATGAAAGTATCTCTTTTTTAGAAACGTAGGGAGTAGTAGTTAACATATTTTTACATCTTTCGGCCGATCAAAAAAGCATGAATTTGAGCATACAAAGATGAAGACAATTCAGAGGCCCATCTTTCCTCTATCAATGATTACATTTTTTTTCTTTTGTGTGTGTGAAGTTATTGGACCATCTCCATGTATTTGGAATTTGAAAAGATATTTCGTGTTCATCGTATTTTTGTGCCCAACTAAATTTGAATGATTGGTCTCACACATTATCTATGTGATGAAAGAACCACTATGAGTATTTCTGTTGTATTTGAGTTATAGTTACTTTTGGCATGATAAATCTTTTATATACTCTTTCCGTTTCTGAAAAAAAAAATTATTATCAATTTTTTTAATTTTAACCTAGTTATATCATTTGGTATATATTGGAAAGAACTTTTCCTAGTTAAAGTTTATCTCTTTTATTTTTGGAATGAAATGTAAGTTTAGAGTAAAAAGAACTTGGAGAAATAAGATACTGGAGTAAAACAAATTATTGTAGATGGATTATTCTTTTGAGAATAACTTAGAATTCATTGCTGGTTTGGAGGTAATAACCTCTAAGACAAGGCTTATTGCGGCGGGACATGTACCTAACTTACCTTCATGGGCTGAAGAATTTGGTTGTTCAATCGATTGTATACCTTTCATGTATTTAGGAATGCATGTTGGTGCTAAGTCTGGTTCAAAAAGAATTTGGGATCCAATCATAGATAAGTTTGATGCTAATTTGTCAACTTGGAGAAGAGTTTCTCTATCCAGGGGAGGTATACTTGTGCTTATTTTAAAGTGCATATTATCTTCTCTACCAATATATTTTTTTTTATTTATTTAAAGCTCCAATTTCCATCATCAAAATTCTTGAAAAGAAAATGCGAAATTTTGTTTCGGAGTACAAGGAGGGTACAAAAATCTCTCATTTACTTAATTGGGATCTAGTCTGCGCTACCAAGGAAATGGGTGGTTTAGGCATTTGCAACCTAAGATTGTTGAACTTAGCATATTAGCTAAATAGAGTTGGAGATTTGGTGTTGAAAAGAATAAATTGTGGTACAAATTCATTGAAGACAAATTCGGCAGTGATTTTGTATTGGATCCCTGGTAGCATAAAATGGTCTCATAGAGTCTCTTGTTGGCGTGTTATTGTTGATCTTTCTTGCAACTATTCGTTAACATTTTATAAGTGCTTAATTTACATGTTTAGAATGTCAATTCCATACTTGTTTTAGCTATAATGCTTGCATATTACCTGTTATTATGATTATTTTCTAGTTTATGTGTCATATCAGATGAATCATTCGAAAAGGAGCTACGAAGTGCTTAAATGAGCAAGGAAGTGGAGTATATTAATAAAGGAAGGCCAAAGAAGAAATTCAACTCATTCAAATCTAGGAGTTCTTAATACCATCTTGAAGAGAACGAGAATACGAAGTGAACACCAAAAGAATGTGGTCATTCCGAGTTCGGACGAAGAAGTTATAGGCAAAACAAGATTGAAAGACTTGAAGTTCTGAGAGAGAGGTTCGACCGATAACTTCATCAACTCGAGTCTGCTGAACTCGGAACTTAAAAATCAAGATTTTCGAAGAGTATACATGAGTATGTTCGGCTCAAAAGCAATTTAATCAAGTGAGCCGAACCTAACACTCGCCTGGAGTAAATTTCACTTGTGAGGTTCGTCCAGGAAAGGTCGGCAAGTTATGAGCCGAACCTGACAACTTCCTGAGACATATTTGGACGCGAAATTGACTTGCAACTCAAGGAAACACGGTCCCGGGAGGATTCTAAAGCCTAACTTTGAGAGTTGTATATAAGATGACATCCATCTTTTATATCTTTTATCATCTCTCATATTTTTTTATCATCTTCCACATCAAAACCTAGGGTTTACTCCTTTAGGGGGAACCCATTCTTTTGTAATCATGTGTAGCTAATCCTTTGATTGATTAAGGATGAATTCAATGTTCTAGGGTGAAGCTTATCAGTTATATAAATCTATTCGAAGTTTTAATCATCATCGATTGTCTTTTCCATATCTAATATTTATGAGTGATTCTTAGATTGATTTGGGATGCATACTAGATTAGTCTATTAATTGTGCTATCGCTAGTAGAAGTTATGAGATAAATAATCGTCGATTGACTTTTTACACAAGTAGACATCGCGAGACCTTGCTGAGGGATTCTGTTGAGTAATTTCGAGTGAAGATAACATCATCAAGTGGACCTTGATCTAAGAGTTCAACTAATGGGATTAACCTAAATTCATAAAGCTTAAGGCGTTCGATTGGATTACACCTTGAGTGATCTACTACTTGGTGGTTCATTGAATAAAATCTGGCAGTCGAGAACTTCCGTATCCAGTGATAGAAGGAGTTTTGGGATAACACTGATCTAGTTGTTATTATACGGTTGGTTATGAATGGTTCTAACAAAGACAGATAAGTATACTATTGATCCAACACTTGGTAACGGCGAAGGACTCCTTGATCATATTTCTTTTATTTGTTTCTTTTTATTTTACTTTAATTCAACGAATCCCCTTTGAATTTTATTATTTTGCTGAACTAAATAACCTATGAATTACACATTTCTCACTGCAAACGATCTTTACTACCACTATATTATTATTTAATTAGTGGGAAATATTTTTATTAATTCGTTGTGCCTACGATAACCCATCAACATTCTGTTCTTTTTATCCATTTAGGCAGTTACATATCATTTTGGAATGATATTTGGTGTGGGCGTAATGTTATGACTAATACATTTCCCAATCTCTATAAGCTTGCCAGAGACAAAAATATCAAGGTTGCGGACATGATCACTCTAGATGAAAACTGGAAGTTCGATTTTACGAGAGTCTTATCAAGCTGAGAAACAGATGAATTCACAGCTCTTATTTCTTTTACTGGAAACCCCCCAATTTTTAATGGGTTACCAGATACAAGAAGATGAATATCGCACTCAGGTATTTTTTTTCTGTCAAATCTCTATACTCTAAGCTAGTTGAATCTTTTGGACTAGATGAATGCCCACACTATTCATCCGGAAAATTGTCATTCCACCCAAAATCAATATCTTGGTATAGAGTGTGATATATGGAAAGTTGAATACACTTGACTTACTTTTGCGCAAAGGCATCCAGTTATACAACTCAGGTGCCTTTTGTGGAGATAATCCAGAGACACAAGGGCACCTTTTTCTCCATTATAAAGTAGCCTTCAAAGTCTGGTCTATGTTGGTGTCATCTCATTGCTTTGCTTGGGAAACTCCCGGAAACATCAAGGTGTTACTTCACAGTTGGTACAAAAATATAAGCAATGGAAACTACATTTGGAGTCTACCGCCAGTTGCGATTATTTGGACTATGTGGAGAGAGAAAAACAATCGCATATTTGAAGCAAATTACACCTTCAAGACAGATGATGACTTAGGTATTGATGCAAAAATATTTATTTTGTCTTAGCAGCAGCTGCTGGGGTAATATTTTCATGTAATTTTCTTTTCTTTTTGTCTACTTTATGTAGACTATTGTAAATTCTTCTCATCTAATACAATTCTCTTTTTGTCTACTTTTTGAATGATTGATCTCACACATCATCTATGTGATAAAAGAGTCACTACGAGCAATTCTGTTGTTGTTGGGTTATAGTTACTTTTGGCATGTGATAAATCTTATATATACTTTTTTAGTTTCTGGAAAAGAGTTACTATCATTTATTTAATTTTTAGCCTAATTATATCATTTAGTATATATTGGGATGAACTCTGCCCACTTAAGTTTTCTTCTCTTTAATTTTTGTAATGAAATGTGAATAGAGTAAAAAGAACTTGGAGAAATAAGATATTGGAATAAACCAAATTATTTTAGGTGGATTATTCTTTTAAGAATAACTTAGATAATATATTTTAGGTGGATTATTCTTTTAAGAATAACTTAGATAATCATTTAGTATATATTGGGATGAACTCTGCCCACTTAAGTTTTCTTCTCTTTAATTTTTGTAATGAAATGTGAATAGAGTAAAAAGAACTTGGAGAAATAAGATATTGGAATAAACCAAATTATTTTAGGTGGATTATTCTTTTAAGAATAACTTAGATAATATATTTTAGGTGAATTATTCTTTTAAGAATAACTTAGATAATAAACTCCAAAATGATAAAATGAAACTTTGTCAAGTTAGATTATATGGTATTAAAGTTCAAAAGTTGTTTGGTTTCCTAGCCAAGATCCTGTATTATTTTACGACACACTCCGAGGCAACATTGCATATGGAAATGAAGCAACCGCAACAGGCAGATATACTTCAGCAGCAAAACAAGTAAATGCTCTCACCATTTAAAATCCCAGTTACAAAAGTTAGTTGATAAACTTGGAGTAAACAAATCCGAGCAATATTTTCCCATGAAAATAAATAAATCATGTTCTCGGCTTCTCGGTTTTTGTTTAATTCAGCTCCCAAATCATAGAAAGTTTAAATAATAGTAAATCAAAAAAAGAACGAAATATGTTGACGACAAACTACGTGTATTGGGTAAAAGGAGTACGTGAATCCTAAAACCTCTGGCAACCATGAATTGTTGGTGCTTTCACTTCTCGGCGTCAAATGAGATAATCTTTTGGGTATTTACAAAAACAGTCACACTTCCTTAATCCGGTTTCAAATCCGGTCCCATCATGTTACAAAGTATTTACAGTTTAGTCACTATCCACCTAACTGCAGGGTTATGTCACTTGTTAGAGTTGACTCAAGTGTTTAAATTACTTCTTTAACCCTCAAATTATAAGAAAGGAAAAACCTAATTCGTTCTCTCCTATTGCGCCGCTGTTCTCTCGTCTCTCTATCTCATGCTCTGCAACTCCATCTACAGAAATAAAATAGCATCGACAGAAGGAGATGAACAATATTAATGGATAGTTTCCATTAAGTTTTGGTGTGTTGTTGATGTGATTGAAATTGTATGATTAAATCTTTGAAGATGACAACTGAAGATGGGAGGTGGAAAGAGGTAAGATCTGAGAAACCCTAATTTTATTTTGTGATTTTGAATCGATTACTTAATGGTGTTGTTGCATGAGTTAAATAGAGCTAGGGTTTTCTGTGAATTTTGATATGTATGGATTTTTTCAATTTACCCTAATTTAATTTGATTCTGCAATTTGATTTATCAGTAAAGAAGAATGGGATTATGAATGGATTTTGTGTTTAAGAAAGGTTTTGATGGAGTTGTTGTTGTTAAGAATGGTTTTGATGGAGTTGTTTTTGTGGTTAAGAATGATTTGGTGGTGTTGCTTTGTTGGTGGTGGTGGTGCTGCTGCTTGCTGCTGGTGGTGGTGCTGCTTGCTGCTGGTGGTGTTGTTGCTTGCTGGTGGTGAGGATGGGTATTTAGAATAATAGATGGTTGAAGTAATGGAGAAGATGGTAGTGATTCTGTGGGTTGGAAGGAGCAGTTGTTAATTCTTGAACTGGTGTTGTAGTTGGTTGAAGCACTGGTGTTGATGAAATTGTGAAGCAGATGAAGAACTCAAGGTTTTGGTTGCTGTTGTTATTTGTAGAACAATGCTTAGGACAGGGTATGGATTGTTGCAGATGGTTTGAACTGAAATGATAATGAACTGCTGGTTCAAGAGGGTGCAACAACTCAGATGGGAATGGCTGTTGTGCAGTGGTGTTTGGCGGTATGGTGTTGCAGGAAATGGGTTATGCAATAGCTGTGGTACAAGTGCAATGGTTGGGACTCAAGAGTTTGCAGCAATGGTTAGGGGATTTGCAAGAAGATGGAGGACTTGAGACTGGTGGTGTGTAAGGGTTGCAGTTGATGGTGAGAGGGTTGGAGAGCTTGGTGTAGAACTGTGGTTGCAGATGCAGCTGAGATTGATGCTGATGTTTGAATGACACCGGAGATTCAACCCAGTTCAGGATCATGGCACCACATTCACTCAAGGGTTCACCGCTTCTTCACTTGGGGTATAGCCACCGCCACCACCACCACCACCACCGCTATCACCACTTCATCACCATCACCTCAACAACTGAGTATGGGTATTTAGGACATAATTCAGAATTTTTTTCCTCCAAAATAGTCAAGTCGGATGGAGAAAGATCGTTTTGTAATCACTAATTTAAAGTACGATCGTTTTGTAAAACAAATTAAGAAAGTGTGACCATTCCGTAAAACACCTTACAAGCTTAAACCTACTCCATCAAGCCTTAAAAAACCATAGGCCGCCATAAAAACGAGACACACATGACATGATTAAAGAAATCTTGACAGTTTAAAGTTTAAACAAACTTGTTTTCCAAACTGTATAACCGACCATACTGAAATTAATTTAACCGAAACTAAGTAGGATTAGTGGGATCTTTTTGAAAGACCAGAGACAAGACCCGTTTTCATTTCATTATAGTACCAACTACTATCTCTTTTTGCTTTTTGAATTATCACTTTCCACTGTTTAAGGACAAAATATTAAAACCCTACACGGTTTCAGTAGACCTTTTGCTTAGATCCGACTCCAAAGTTAAAACTTGAACATCTCGGTGGAATTTGATACTTGAATCTCCAGGATAGAAAACATACTTTTAAGAAATTGTTTACATTTTTTTTTGTTCTTGGAGTCTGGAGAATGTTCTCATGCATATTGGACAATTAGGACTCCACCCAATATCGTTGTTATAACGTCGTCACCTATATATTTAATTAGAACATTAATTTACATGACTATAATCCAATTTTATATTTAATGGGCTATTTCTTTTTATTGAATAAACTTGTTAATTTTACTTGAAATAATTTCAAATGATATGTTGTCTAATTAAATTCTTGTGATAATGTCCGACTTAATGTATACATCAAGTGATTTCAAATTGTTTATAGCATGTGTGCCAGCACGGCACAGCACATCACGTTTATTCGTGTGTTATGCCCGTGGGCTGTGTTGTGCCTAGCTTTTGACTAGTAAAGCACAGCACGGCACAACACGTTTAAATCGTTAGCACTGCATATCACGACACATGGCACGTGAAGCACGCGACTTCGTGTGCCGGGCTGTGCCGGGCCGGCACGTTTTACACCTCTACTCAGCCGCATGTACCCGCACTTCGGCAGTTTACCAGTTTGCTCAAGAAAGCATTCGGTTGATTTTTATCATGAATTTGAGCAGGCCACCATTTGTCCTTCAGGGAGGGCAGTATTAATTATTCTACCTAGGGCTGCACACTAAGCGAACCGTAACCGCAAATCGCACCGAAACCGCAACAACCGGGAACCGCAACCGATGATCCAACTAGTCGGTCACGGTTTTCATTTTAATAACCGTTAGATCTACGGTTCGGTCAACGGTTTTACCCATAACCGAATAGAAACCGCACCGTATAACCGAAATAATATTATCCATTGATATAAGCTGTAATCAATCCTAGCCGTGTATTGAACTCATATATAGAATACTAACCTAACCCTAAAGCTAAAAGAAAAAAAAACATCTGCCGCTCTACATTCTTCTTCTCTTCTTCATTTTCTTACAAAGACCTCCATCATCGTCCCTGCTACCTCACCACCGTTAATACCAAAGACAACTGATCTTCTTCTTTTCCTTCTTCTCCTAGTACAAGTGTACAACAATAATAATCAGGGGTTCCTTCTTCTTCTACATCAATACCCTATAAATAATGTTAAGTATATATTTTAGATATGAGGTTGGGGTGTTTGCTTGATTTTTAGAATCTAAGTTTAATGTTACAATATTGTTAATTTTATTAGATTTGAAGTACACAGGGTTATAATTATTATCAGATTTGGGAAATCCTAGGTTTTGGTCTTCATGATAATGGAACCACTGGCTTTTAATTTGGGGTTTTCATGATAATTGCGGGTTCTCGAGAAATTAATTGTTGTTACAGAGTTGTTTAGAAAGAAAAATCAAGAGAAGAAAGCTTGAAGGCAAAAAGCTACTAGAGTTATTTTTGTTTCTAATTAAGCTTTGTTCTTAAGTTTTAAACTTAAGCTTTTTTAGAACCTTTATTTTAATTGTATAATGATTGAGTTTGTATGTATGATGAAATGAAGCTTGAATAGAAACTTAAAGTTGCAGATTTGGAACTTTGGATTTTATTTTTTTTTAATTCTAGGATTTTGGAACGGTTAAAACCGATTTTTTTTTGTAAAAAACCGTACCTAGTCGGTGCGGTTAAAAACCGAACCGCAATCCTAACATTTCGGTTGAGGTTTCAGACTTAGTAACCGCACTATAAACGGTTATGTCAACGGTTTTACACATGACGGCACCGTGAGCTGCCTTAATTCTACCCCTGGCTAAATACAGTTGAAAAGTGTTTTCAAGTTTAAACATTATTTCTTTCGTTTTTATCTTCGTGTGTGTGAAGTTATGGGAGCATTTCCCAACAGCTGCATAGCATCAGTAGTACGACATACGGAGTACTATAAACTAACGTACGTACCAGTAGCCAGACAGGCATTTGTACCCGAGATCAATTAAGAGTCATGTACCGACCAACACATAAAGCTGATTAAGGTGGTTCGAAAAAAGCGTTCTTTGTCTGGGGTATATGACTACAAGACAAAAAAAAATATTTGGAAGAAAAATATTGATAATCCTTTATCTAATTTTTTTATTTAATGGCTAAATTACCTTTGAGTAATTAATTTTGATTTGGGTGATTAAGTGATATTTAATCAAGTTAACCCTGAAATCAACTACTGTTAATTCATCATCAAAATTTGGAAAAATACTGATATTTTTTTTAAACTATACCCAAAATCGTTTGATGTTAGTGAAATTTTAAACCGATTCAGAGTAGATTTTTTTCAATTGACGAAATAAACCCAGAATCAGTTTTTGCTAATATTTAAAGCCTTCGAATATGCTAAGGTATGGAGGCTTTTTCCATATGTCATTGCATGAGTTGTGTGGAAAAATGAAAACTAAAGAACATTGGGTGAATATGGTCGATTGTCGTCCTCATTCAAGAGGTTCGACTGTTCTTGTGGTCATCAGTTGATTTATTTCACTTAATCCCACGGGAAAATATTTATTTGGGAGGGTGTTATAAAGTTGTAAACTGTAAAGTAGATTTATGCTAAAATGGTGGTTGTTTTTTCTTTTTCAATGGATATACAATCCTTTACCCCTTAAATAACTAATAAGAATATAAAATCTTTGGAAATGTACCTAGAAGCCCATTTTCTAGAACCGCATTTGTGTAGACATGAACATTGGCTTTTTGGTGTCCAATTACATTTCATTAGTCATTTCTGGTTCAGCAAAATTTGAGTGATAATCTCACACATCTATGATGTAAAATAAAAATATTTAGTAGTTGTTGAGTTATAATGCTTTTGGCATGGTACATTTTATACTGTTTATTTAAATCATTTTGAGAAGCGACTTTGCCAAGTTGGTCGGCGTTTTCACTTCCTTATTTTTGTGATGAAGTATAAATTTGGAGTGAACAATCCAGAGGAATACGGCGTTGGAGTAAACTAATTATTGTACTTAGGTTTTTTTTTTCACAATTGCTTTCAGAACCTTAGGTTACCCAAAATCATGAAACCCAGAAACCATCGTTGGTTTTGGGTTCTGCACGGGTGGTTAAACTAATTCGTTCCAGGATTGTTTTAATTTGCTATTAATCATGATTTGGCGTTTGAAATATTTGATTATATTCATTAAATAAAAAATTTAATAATTCTTAGTCCAAGCATTAAGCATTATGGTCGTAAATTTTCCTTCCCTATCCCTAAGTGTAGGGAAATTCCTCAAAGTCCATCTACTATGGTCTCCCATATCCCTTAAAACAAGGGATATCCCTTCCCAACATTTGAAAATGGATCAGATTGTTGGAAAATTGGCAGTAAAACAGGGTGAAGAAAAGAATGTTGTATTAGGGTTCAAGGCTCTTATGAAAGATTCTTTTCGACAATTATTCGACCCTTTCCCAATTTGAATTGGCGAGTACAAACAGGTCAATTGAATATTGCCGTCGGATACTTGAAGCCCCACAACGGTTGTTGGATTCAAAGCTTGTACGACCTTGATCCAACCAAGAACACACCGGTTTTTGTTTCGATGATGCTTATAAGAAAGAAAACAGAGAGAGTTTTGAGATGTTGTGATTAAACGGTAGGAGGAGATGCTATTTATAGATGCTTTTGCATCTGTTGGGAATGGCGTCTCTTCATCAACAGACATGAATGGCGTCTGTTGGAATCGAAGATTCTGGATATGATTTCAATTGTCGAAACAGTTATGTAAAACCAAAATTCTTCCGGGGACCACAGCCTGGGGGGCTACGCCCCCCAGGACCCCCCCTTGGATAGCATAGTTGAAAATATTCCAACACAGATTTGATCCCTTGCACATGGATACCCAGTTTCCGTTTAAAAACCTACTTTACGAAAACTTTCCGTGTGATTTTAAACGGATATCGAGTATCCATTGGAGAACGTTAAGTTTTACTCTTGGTTTTTACTTTTAACTCTTTTATTTCTACTAAAACTTTTTATTTCCTATTATATCTCCATTTTTTTTTCTTCAAAATGTTTTTACCCATAAATAAATATTTTCTAAACACGTGGAAATAAAATTTGGGAGAAAAAAAACGAAAACTCACACGAAAACTGAATTTCCGTGCAGTTTAGGGAAAGGACAAAAACATACCATAGTGAGGTTGTCATGTCACCCGTATCCCTTTCCCTTTTTGAAAGATAGGGAAGGGCTCGGCCTTATCGCTCCTTTTTAGAGAAAGCTTTCTCTTACTCCATTTCAGAGACAGCCGAGAAGATGAGATTCATATTTACTAAGTTCTTATTAAACCTTTATCTATTGATTTTTTTTTATAAATTTTTTTCTTTGCTTTTCGTTCCTGGTGTTCTTTGAAATTCAATCAGTTAAAACAATGACAAACTGTGTGGACGAGGAAAGCGTAAGGGGTCCTCAGATTACAACAAGATGGGAGGATGCCAATATTATCAGAGATTGTCAACATCTAGTTAAGTGTCTAGGGAATGTTCAAGTTTGTTTTAGAAATAGGAAGTGTAACCAAGTAGCTGATCTACTTGCTAAGTTTGCTAGAAATAACAATTGTACAAGGAAATGGAGTTCTGAACTCCCTCGGTGTGTCGTGTCTAGAGTAGAAAGTGAAAGAATAGTGTTGTAATGCCTTTGGGCGGCTTTTGTGCTTAATGAAAATATTTCATGTTTTCCTTTCAAAAAAAAAAATGTGGACGAGGAAGGAGCTGAAATCCTAAAACCATTGGTACACATGAAAGGTCGGTGCTTTAACCCACTTCTCCGCCTAAAACGGATACTCTTTCACCCTTAAAAGTTAAATCTACTCCACCAAGTCTTAAGAAATCAAGGAAAGTGCCTTTACCATAGGCCACCATTAAAAAGAGACACAAATGATTTAAAAAAATCTTAACAGTCTAAACAAACTTATTTCATTGACTGTTTAACAGACCATAATAAAATTGATTAAGTGAAAGTAAGTTGGATTAGTGGGATCTTGTTGAAAGACTTGACAAGACCCATTTTCTACCCTTTTTTGCTTTTCAATAACGGAAATGCTATTTTAACTGCTCTAGTCGAACCCCACTAGGTTAACACTTTCAATGACCTTTTGCATCCATTGGACCATAGATTTGAGGATTTTAGTGAAAAGGTGGGTCACAACTTAACAATCTTAACCAATAACACCAGTTTACACGTGGATTTGAGCCCATGTACTCGGCAGTTTAGTGTCGCGCAAAATTTCGATAATGACCTTTTGGTTAAATTGGGGAAAAAGTTTGCTTAAAATATGAATCATCTCAATGCCAGAGGAACCTCGGGCAACCGTATCTCCAGTCCATTTAACAAATCGTAATTTCCATCATAAAGTACCACCCATGTACTCGGGATTAGTGTGTCGATTGCAAAATCCCTCGATAATGAGAAAGCAGTTTTTTGGTTAAATAGGCCCTAGATTTGAATTCCTGGCCTATAAGACATGTAAAATGTGAGCATTATTTTACTATCCAAAATCCAAAAGATACTGTTTATATATCATAAGAGCAACCACAGTCGACTACCAAAACCAAATATTTGGTCCAAAAGACAGACGTTATCGAACGTAGTAAAGAGCAAATACCATACTAAAACCAAAAACCAAACTATATTTGGTCTTTGGTCGGGCGAAGTTTAAAGGTTGCGCCTGGTGGGGCGAAGATTAAAGTTACGCCCGAATTTAAAAAAAAAAGGTGGGGCGCAACTTTAGCCCCACCAAATTTGGTTTTCCCACCGTAGAGTCGCACCACGGAGTAAACCCATTTTTTTCAATTTTTTTTGGTTTTTAGTCTTTGGTTATAGTCTCCCCACTGCAGTTGCTCTAAAGTGGCTATTTGATCCAGTTTTTTTTTCTTTTAATAACTACAACGGACTAGAGTACTCTTCACTCTTTTTCTTTTCTTCTTCTCCTTCTCTTCTGTTCTTTCGTTTTTCTCATCTGATGCATAATCTGCGAATCATGGATGTTGGTCATGAGAAATTAGCAACGTAATCGGATCATGTGTGGTGATGAGAAGATCCTAGAGTTCATTTAGTTAGGGTTCGTGTGTGTTGAAGAAAGAGTGAATCAGTGAGAATCAGAATTAGGGTTTCTTAAATTTAACTGAGAGTTTGTGAGAAATTGACGATGGAATCGAACAACTGATGATGGGTTTTCATCATTCAGAGCACGGAAGAGGAAATTCTCAATTAACAAAGAAGAATCTAAGAACTAGGGTTCTGTTTTAGGTTGGAGATCAATAATGTTGAGATTATTAGTCCCACATTGTTGGGCAATCTAAGATCCTGCTGTTTATAATCTTCTAGGGCCTCTCCACTCATAGCCAATTGGTTTTGAGTTGGATGCCCGTATTATAACATGGTATCAGAGCAGGCTATTTGCGACGAGTCTTTGACCGCGCCTTTACTCCGCGTCACCCGATTTAATTGTCCACGTGTTAGACCCAGTGAGGCTACACGTGAGGGGGCGTGTTGAGATTATTAGTCCCACATTGTTGGGAAATCTAAGATCCTGCTGTTTATAATCTCTTAGGGCCTCTCCACTCATAGCCAATTGGTTTTGAGTTGGATGCCCGTATTCTAACAAAGAAGATAACTGAGAAATTAAGGGTTTGTCTGTGGTGTGATTGAAGAATTAAACAGATTCCTTAGATGGGTTGGTTTTAATCGAGGTTTTGATTTGATTTCTTTATGGAGTGGAGTTTCATGAATTAAGGTTTCTGAAGATTGAGAAATAGGGGTTGGGATGAATGAACATGGAGTGAGACAAGGTTTTCAGGTTGTGATTGTTTTTAATTGAAAGAATAAGTAAATCTGATCATTCCAGTAGAGAAATTCAATTAATTTCTTAAAGATGGTAATTGATGTTTTATGAGTCAGGAAAGAGGATTAGAGAATTAGGAATCATGAAATTGAAATTGGGGAGGATGATAGATTACTATTGGTGACGTAATTAGGGATTTTTGAAGATTGGGTATGAATCAGAGTTAGGAGTTATTGTGATTTGTACTTCGGTTTATGTGAGTGTGTCTATATTGAGGAAATTCAGAGAACTGAGAATGTTGCAAGGATTACTGATATTTTTGAAGTTTGGATGAGATAATTTGTTGGTTTTAGCTTATTACAGATGGGTGTGTGTGCAATGGGTTGTTGCAATTGAAACCACAGAGATTATATGAATATTGCAGGTATTGAGCTATTGCTGGTATTATAGATTTCAGTTGGAATGAATGTGCAGAGTTGGTGGTGATGTTGTTGGTTCTGCAGCTCTAGCAAAGACTAAAGGGATCATATTGAGAGTGTTACCTGAGTTGAAGTTTAGATGAATGGCTTAGGGAAAATATATGAACTGGTGCAGGTAGAATGAGATGAAGAAATGGTAATGGTGAATGAGATGGTATTTGATTTTTATAATAACAAAAGTATTTTTCATGGTGAACATGTGAATGTTGCTGCCAAAAGTAGTGGGAGATTGTTTTAGTGGTTGCGTTGAATTAGGAGTTATGGATTTGTCGTGAATCATGTAGATATTTTGATTTTTCCCTTTAGGTGATGGTTACTAGGTTAAACCTAAATTTATCCACAAAATACACAAGATGCACATGAGTGCATAATGTATATTTGTGACAGAAAAATATGTTTTGGCATAGATGCACCCGAGTGCATGATGTATAAATTTTTGTTGTTCCTCTTATTTTTCTTCTTTATTACTTGTTTTTTTGTTAATGTTTTAATGGTGAATGTGATGGTAATGGTGGTGGTTTTATCGCTCAAGATCATGAACTAGTGATTTTGGCTGTGCATAATATATGGAAGGTGATTATTAAAATAAACCTAGATTTATCTGTAAAGTACACAAGGTGTGCCTGAGTGCATAATGTATAATTTTGACGGGAAATAGATTTTTGGCCGGTTGCACCCGAGTGTATAATATATATATTTTTTTATTCTTCTAGGACAAATATCTTGGTCAGGTTGCACCTGGGTGCATAATGCATATTCTTATAGAAAATAAATTTTGGTTGGGTGCATATGCATGTTTTTATTGGAAATAATTTTTGGTCAGGTTGCACCTAGGTGCATAACGCATATTTTTATATGAAATAAAATTTGGCCAAGTTTCACCAGGGTGCATAATTCATATTTTATATGAAACAAATTTTGGTCAGGTTGCACCTGGGTGCATAATGTATCCACGGCCTGGTTGAAAATATATATATTTTTTTTTCGAATTTCATATCAACAATGGATCTTGTTTTGTAGAGATTTTCTAGCCCTTTCAAAAAATATAAACTTTATTAAAATCCGACTTATATTTCGGAAGTTAAGACATTTCTCGCGATTAATTTTGATTGTAAAGATACAAAATAAATAGGAGAGAGAAAAGGATAAGAAAAAGAATAAAGTTTAAAGCAAGGGTATATATGACTAATATTTCCCATGTTTTTTTCACCCAGGCATATATTTTACAAGTCTATTGCTCCCACACTTTATCGGTTGTGGTCATATGACCCATTTTCCGGAAGAAAAAGATGCAGTTGATATGTTACATCTTCTTCAGCCAAGAAAGCAAGCATTCCGTTGATCTTATCATGAATTTGAGCAGACCCGCATACCTCCACTATAACCCCCAAGCCCCCCTCCTCCCCCTAGCCCCCCTCAACCCAGCTAAAGTATCATGGATATAAGTATTTCTTTCTGTTGCCTTTTCTTGTTCGCGCCAGTTCCAATTCACTGATTAAAAAATTCACGCCCATCAAGGAGGGCGGTACTTGTCCTTGTTGTGACAGAGACACGGATATTTTTGGAGATCTCGCTCTATATTGTGTTTAGGAGGTTGGGCTTAAATTTCGTCACAATCTTGTTCGTGATATGTTCGCTGATATGTGTTACCGGGCAGGTGTTCCAGCCAGGAAAGAAGTCGACTTGGATCTCCTCTCCAATAATGGTTCAGACTTAAGACCTGCGGACATTCTAGTTCATAACTGGATTGATGGGCGTGATGTATGTATGGATGTGACAGGTGTCTCTCCCTTCACGGGTGATGGAGTACGAGATTTTACCCCAGGGCAAGCTCTCGCCAATGCTATTGTTAGTAAAAACGTTAAATATCTGGATAAATGCACAGAGAGTCGACTTGGTTTTGGCGTCCTTGCCTTCACTACATTGGGTGAGCTCGGCGATGATACTATCAAATTCCTAAAGAGACTTTGTAATTATATGGCTAGTAATGATGCAAATGTCAAAGTTGGAGATTTTCTTTTCCATAGATTAGGTGTTGTCATTCAAAAAGCGGTCGTGGCTCAGCTTGTTGCTAGACTCCCTTCCAATTTCTAGCCACTTGATAAATGTAACTTCTAGTTTTTTATGATTAATATAAGCCTGTAATGGCCTCTTTCAAAAAAAAAAAAATCAGAAATGTTAGCTCCTTTTCTCTACCCACACATTATGGGAGGAAATGACCAATGAGTAACTTTTTCCTGTGGAGAAAAAGACCTTGACAAAAGAGATAACTTGAAAACGACGAGCAACTTGTTAACCAGAAAATGGGCTATATGCTCTCATAAGCCCGCTAAGGGCAAGGTTATAGAATGCGAGATTTTAACACTCATTCACTACCAAATGAGCGATGGACTGAATGAGTTTTTTTTATTATTATTATTTATTTGCATCGTGGGAGAGATAGAGAAAAGAACTATTTTACACCCAAAAGGTTGATCACGTGCCTTTTAAGAAAAAAAAATCACCAAAGAGGTCGACTATTTTCCTTTCTAACCCGGTCTTAGTTATTTTAATATATTTATTCGTCTTTGATTTCAAGAAGACACTAAATATTTTAGATAGTTTTTCCTTTCACTTAATTTTATTTTTTATTTTATCTTATTTTTTCACCTATTTACTTATTTTTTCTCATTCAAAATTAACCACGAAAAAAGATCATAACTTCAAAATATAAGTTGGATTTTAATGAAACTTATATTTTTGGAATATGCTTGAAACGATCTACAAAACAAGATTTTTTGATGATATTAGATTTGGGAAAATTTTTTATTATTTAAAACAAGTCGTGTGATACATTATGCACTCAGGTGCAACCTGGCCAACACCTATTTCCTGTCAAAATGTGTTGACAGGAAATAGAAAATAAATCCTACTCCCGAAAAAATTAAGCACCAAAAGCATTCTCCATCTCAGCATAAGAAGAAACCAGCATAGATCAGGATTCTCAGTATAACTCAGGTACCAACATCGCACTATAACGATGCAGCTCCATTCATCAACATAGAAAATAACATTTTGCAGCAGCAAATGTAGTATTAGTCTAAAACTTCAACATTCAAGAGCTGAAGCAACTTATGAAAGCACTTATTAAAGTACCCATATTATTCGAAATCGAAGAAATAACTAAACCATCAAACAAGATGTTCTGGAATTAATCAGCAACATGAAAGACAACTAAAAAGATAACTAAACCAGGCTACATCAGAATTGAATGTAGACTCATCAAGGAGAACATCAACCTGTACTTAATATAACTCTCAAATTCCAATTCCAGTTCCATAACATCATCTTGATTTGCATCATTAAACTACTTAAGCAAAATCACTCATAAAAAGAGGATCGTACCAAAGCCCGGTACCAATGGGATGAACTGATAAGAAGCTAATTATGCACATATAGTGCAGCAAACTTTCATTGCATACACAAATCAATACACATCTGTGATTCAAGAGGATATTTTCCTCACTTTCAAGTGGAACAAATTTAAGCTTCTCTCCGATCTAAACAAGGTGTAGAGGAGATTGGCATGCTCGGACTTAAAAGCGTCATGTATCAGCACAAGTAGGACTTGATGAAAAAACTAGTTGCCACAAACTAGTGTTTGTAAGGTAAAATTCCTCCTACCCCAAACATAGAAATATGTATGATGATTTTGCTGATAATTGATTCGTGAACTGGATCTTCAATTGAATTATGGAGAAAGGGGGGGTACCTGCAAAAAACCCTCTGATGCTAAAGTCAGTAATGGATTTTTCATAGGAGATTTTGGTGTGGAAGATTGCTTCCCTTTTTGGGTTTATCCACCCTTTATTTATATGACTGAATTTCAGTTTATTTCCTTTGATTTTATGGCAGATATTGATTGCCGTAACTGGCCCCTGCATGCCTCCCGGTAGTAATCGGCATTGGCCCAGTCTCAAGCATGCGCATGTGATAATCGGCCGGCTTTGATGGCTTCATGGCTCTAGTGTAACTGACCCTTGCATGGCTGTTGGAATGTTTTAGAAGCAAAGTTTACAGTGGGGCGCATGAATCCGTTAGGCAAGCAGAATGGGGCGGAATCATCCGAGGGCTACGGAATTAAGTTGCAACGGGCTTCACTGAAACATAAAAACTGCCGATTTTTTGCCGATTAATTGCCGATTAATCGGCGATTAATCGCCCCGATTGCCGCTCGTTTGGGCCGCCGGCGGAAGTTGGTGACGTGGCACATAGTGCTGACGTGGTGCCTGCCATGTCATCCCGTCTTTGCTGACGTGGCATCATTTGCTGACGTGCCACCTGCCATGTCATCTTGCCTAGTGACGTGGCATCCATTTGCTGACGTGTCACCTACCACGTCATCCGGTCTGCTGACGTGGCGTTTGCCACGTCATCGTCTATGCTGACGTGGCATCTGTTTTGCTGACGTGTTATGTTGGTGACGTGGCACCTCTGATGACGTGTCGATGGTGACGTGGAACGCTTGTGTTTGTGAAACTTTTTAGCCCATAGGATTGTACATGGGGTGTTTGTTAGGCCTAGTTAGCCATTTTTGGGTAAACAAGGGAAGCACCTTAGGCCCAATGAACCCTCCTTAGCCACTAGCAGGAGTTTTGGAGGCCTAAGTTAGCCCATTTATTTGTGTAGAATATTAGGGGTACAAACATCGCCCCCTCTTAATCCATAACTTGTTATGGGTTATGAAGTTCGGGTTCCCCTCTAATTTTGTATTTTTCTGGAGTGTTACATAACTCGCCCCCGAGCGCGTTTGTTCGGAGTGTTACGCAACTCGCCCCCAAGGATGTGTTGATCGCGCTGGAGTGTTGCACATCTTGCCCCCAAACGGTTGAGGTGACATATAACTCGCCCCCAGTATGTTTTGTGTCATGTTGCTCAATGCTTGCGCAGGGGTGCACCTCCCTGCTGCATTTTGCTCGCGCATGGAGCGAAAAGTTGAGTTTTTCTGCTATCTTGAATTCGCGCAGGAGGCCAATTCTGCTATTCAAGATGCGCGCGAGTTTGGGATGTGTACATTTTCACGTGCTCGGACAGATGAAAATGTTTGCCACATTTGTTGCCCCCATGTGATGGGGATAAATTTGAGATAGGGTAGAAATGATCGAACGTGCACTCACCCTATCCACGAGGTGTCGAGACGTTGCGTGATGAGACTTAAACTCATTGTTTTGTCATTTAGGGATGATGCGGATTTGATCACCCGGTAGCTTATAATCAACACGAACCATATTGAAAGTATGGAATACCAAAATAATGTTGAACTAGAATATCCGAATTGAAATAACAAGATAAATACTTACTTTGCTCACCATAGTCAGCCTCGTTAAAACCTTTGAGTGGAAAACCCAATGGGACAAAACCATCAAAAAGGAAAAAGAGTGCGACACGGCGATTTAAATCTACTTCTAATGATAAAACTTTTTCAAGTGGAACGAATTCCACGGCTTCCATGGCTTCGAATCCTCGGTTAAGTCGAGATTCCTCAAGTAGTAGGATCCACGAGATGTTGGTCTATCCACTATGTATGGGCCTTCCCGGCTTCGCTCCGAGCTTCCCACGCTTCGGTTCCATTGTGGTCTGCTCGGGTTTTCTTCAAGACATATTCCCCTGGTTTGAACGACCGTTCTCGACCTTGCGATCATATCCCGGCTTGATTGCCCTGCTGGTATCGGACCAAGCTAACTGCAAGGTTGTTTCTCTTTGTTCTTCCAGCAACTCTTTATCCAAAGCCAGTATGCTGTTGGTAGGCTTGGAAAGATGCCTACGACTATGTCTACTGCAAGTGCACAGGCCTATTGGAGGCAAGGGCAAGCACAGGTCGATCCCACAGAGACTTGTGGAGTGTTATGTTGATCTAAAGCTTCCTAACTGATTTCTAACAAATGGTAACACAAATTGTAGGTTGTCGATGCGACTAGGAGCTGTTGTGACAGGTGAACTAAGGAAAAGAAATAAATTGTAAAGCACTAGGGTGGTTGATTCCACCTCTAATCTCATGCTCCCGCAACTCAACTAGGCTTGTGTTCTTGTGCCTTCATTTGAAGGTCTAAGGTTGATGTTCTTCAACCCATTCTACTAACTCCCCCTAGTATGAGTTGTCTTCTTACAGTACAACTCATCACAGGGTCATAAGTTTCATCAACTAATTACTAATCCTAACATTTTATAGAACAGCAAGAATCAAACCTAAGCTAAATATGCTTGTCATGGAAATCGGGGTTTCATCAAGCACCCAAGAAATTAAATTAAAACATAATTAAAACAAAATACAATTAAGACTAAGTTGGTGCTCTGGCTAGCCCAGGCATAAGGTTTTTCACACACACATCAAACCTATTTATACATGCAAAGAACTAAAAACCCTAATTTACTTCATAAACGGAAATTAAGAAATACTCTCTCACCCATACTCTCTGAATCAGTGGTCTCTTCTGTGAATTCGGCTCTGGCTTCATTACTCTGATTTTCCCCTCAATGTGCTAACCTAACCCTAACCTATTTCTTTCTATCTCTCACTTAGCTCCTAGGGAAGAAGCTAAGAAAGAGCTAGAGAGCAATAGGAGGCGGAGAGACGGCTGGGTTGCGGCTGTTGTTGTCGGCCGGTGGTGAGGAAGGTGATGGTGAAGGTGGTGCTGCAACAGGGTTTGGTCGGGGAAGAAGAGAAGGAGAGCTCTGCAGCTGTCGGGTGAAGGAGAAGAGAAATAGAATAATGTGTGTTTGGTTTGGTTGATGGGAGAATATATAGGTGGTGTGGTGTTGAGCGGGAGCATCAAGAGTTGATGTGAAGGTTGGAGCGAGCGTTGGATGCGGATGGAGCAAATCTAACGGCTCGGGATATAGGCGGTTTTGGATCCGGGTCTTGAGTCTTGGACCGCTCAAGCCCATGTCTTGTAAATGGGTTGCTTCGATGCGCGCGCGGCTTTGGCTTTACTGTTCCATAGACGCTTGTCTCAATTCTTTGCTCTTTTGGCTCCTTAGTTTCTCCGAACTTTATTTATTACCTAAAAACACAAAATTAATTAGTACAAATATTTATTCTTGAAAACTAAGAAAATACGAACTGGGATAATATCTCGATTTCGAACACAAAAGATGAGCTAAATGCCAATAAATAGATGTATAAATATACAATATTTGGCACTCATCAAATACCCCCAAACTTTGAATTTTACTTGTCCTCAAGTGAAACAGAAATTAGAAATCCTAACTATACCACTTGTCGCAGTCTCTCGAATGCATTTAGCGTATGCACTAAGCCTTTAAACCCCTAGGTGTCCCTAGTGGACGAGTTGTAGTCTCGTGAGGGTTTACAGGTGTACCCACAAAACCTTCTCCAACTTCGAGTGTACAAGAGTCTCAAGCATCCAAGGATCTATGAGGACATAGAGTTTACGCATGCTAGTAACAAGAAGTTAGAACTATCAAAGAACGCATTCTCATCCTTAAGTGTTGAGCGAGAAGTAACCATACCATATGAAAGAATTCGGATTCGATTGTGATCATAAGCCTCGACTTACGCCTCACCATTAGGGTTTTATGATAATTGCACTCAAAAAGATCGCTTTTTAGTCTCTCATGTGTGCAGGCAGGAATAAAGAGAGAAATCCTGCACACGTTGAAGGTAAGAAGGATAACTTTCCGAAATAATTTCTGGAGACTCCACAGAGTTGTGGAAAAAAAGAATCTTTTTCTGATGATCTCTAAGAAAGGAAATCAACCATTAGAAAGGATAGGACTACTCACTTACCTTCTCACCCGATCGGCAATTAATATCACTCTCTCAGCATTCATAGAAACGTCTTCAATCTTCGGTCTTCAATAGCTGATGATGAACTTCTGAACTTCACAAAAACTTGACAAACAATTTTTTTTTTTTTTACATACATGAAATGAAAATAACAATAAAACTCAATTTTTCACAAACTTCATTAATTCTCATCTTCTTTTCTTTTCTTTCCTTTGTTGCACGTAAACCTTGGACTATATCAACTTTTCCTTCAAATATTCTGATGATGCTCCGCTTGCTGATGATGATGTGTTTCTATGAATCTGTTGATTGAGAGGGAGAGAGTGATGCTAACTGCAAATCGGTATTTAGAAGGAGTTTTCATCTTTAGACGTCACCCTCATGATTGACAAAATTAGCACTCAAGAGATCAAAAATAGTGTTGAAAGTGGTGCGAAGTTGGGTAGCTCACCATTCCTACCCTAATTGACGTACGGTGACACACACTCTAACAAAGATTTCTAGAAACAAAAACGAAGGTCGGTGCCTCGCTTGATGTAAAATGGGTAGTCTCCACTATGGGTGATCACAATTCTACTACCGAATATCTAAACAAGACCTAATTCGCCCTCCCAGTATGGTTAAATCCAACTTTAACGCTCTAATCAACTAAGAAACCCGATTGTGTTCTCCAGTACTTCTAAATTCTGTTATTTCGGCCAGACTCTCTATGTAAACATAGCTAGAAGCATGCTAGTGACTCTAAAATCTCTAAAAGTTGGAGGTTTTTATGCAAATATTTACAAAGAGTTTTGATTTTTTTTTTTTTGATAAGAAAGACTAAAAACTCTATATGCAAATGCATGTACCCCCAAACCTAAATCAAACATTGTCCTCAATGTTTCAACAAATAATAAACAGTCACATACCATGAGAACTATGCTGATAAGAGAAAAGGGAAGAGATTACCGGATGTCGGCGGGAGCAAGGTTAGAGCTTCATTTGTCAAGGTTAGAATCCAACATTCTCAGTGGAGATCATATCGGATTAGCACAATATATGCACAAGAAGACTCAACCGATTCAAAAAAAAGAAAATTTAACAAGTCCTACTGGATTATATACAATGAAAATTCACCATACACCAACAATCTAAAGAGTTGAGGATCAACCCAAAAGACAATATGTACAAACATCAACAGCCTTACACGTATATAACATGAGAGTACGGGAAAGATTGCATACGTGAAAAAGTTACCCCCAAACCTAAACTTGTCAATGATGTGTTCTTGAGCACAAAATCTTGCAATTTTAAAGGTACATCATGCAAAAGGTCTAACTCAAAATGAGTTTTGCTAAGAACAATGCAGATATACACATTCCAATCTGTGGCTCCTTAAAAAGTGTTATACTTTGATGCAAAATAGTCCAAGAGGACTTGGGAAGCACAAAGCTCTAGGCCTAAATTAGGCATTTTCGAGAAAAGTTGGTTTTGCAATTTTGTTACAAACTACACCTAGGTCTGGTGGAGGAGTTTCAATCATGCCTTAGGAGAGAGATTAGGTACATCTAAGTTGTTTTCATGTATAAGATCATTTGCACCATCACACACTTTCCTAAGGTCAGAAGAAAGAGGTAAATCATGTTCACCGCATAGAACAATTCATCAATCTCCATGTCATAATCATCATTACCCAATTTCACTCTCATGCATAGGCAAATCGGGAAGAAGCTACATATTGTGACATGGGCGGGAATCGGACACAAAAATACTATCATGATCCATAAGAACATTAGTGTCAACGGAAGATTCATCCTTTCTTAAGTCACAAACAAGTTGTGTAGCATGCTCACTTTCATTGAAGAATTGCACAAACCCAAACTCGAGTCAACATCGTATGTATGAATGTTAGAAGAAGTATCATTCATAGGGTTCACGGAAGAGACGCTTAACGTCTCGAACCCAAAGGTTCCACTATATTTTCATCATACACATGCTCTTCATACATATCATATTCATCCTCTGAGTAATATGCATACTCATCTCTATTAACAACATTGAAGTTTTTAGTCAACTCATTTTCCTCCGGTGAGGTTCATATTCAACATTAGTGGGTTGACTATGGGCATACTCCCTTTCTACATTTTGTAAATGACTCAGTTCATCCTTAAGAACAAGTAAAGTCTGTTCCACCTGAAGGAGAGTCTTCAATAGTGGGTATGCATGTTTCATATGAGTGATCATTATATGTTTGTGCACATGGTTCACTAGAGAAGGGATGATCATGCATTTTCCATCCAAGTATATCATTGTTTTGCTCTATGAGCTTATCCATTAGTGATTGCATACAAGGAGTTGGGGGAGTATAGAATTGTTCATCTCCCCACTGTGGTTGATGATACATGTGCTCATAATGATTAGGGTATGAATATTAAAGGTCGGGGGCCACGAGAAGGTTCATAGTATTCCCTAAAATTACTATGGTCTCGTGGGGGTTCATATTGTGAAGCATGCTCGTAAGCAAGCTCTCTAATGGATTTGTTCTTATCCCTAGTTGCGACCACCAAAATCCCGACATGATCTAGCAACTCAATGTGAACTCAAAAAGAAACAAGCATAGCCTAGCACACATCAAGCATGTATAACAAATGATGTCTCAAAATAGGGGAGCTAAGCCCAAGGGGTGAAAAGCCCATTGTTGTGGAAAGCCTAGTGGACAGTGGGCTTTGGTTTTGTTGCACAAACCAGTTACACAGCCCAATTTATGTGGGCTTCAGCCTTTGAGCAGATCCCAAGTGATGACAGTTGCACAGCCCAGTTGCTATGCAAAGCCCAGCTGTTGTGGGCTCAGTTTGGTTTTTGTGGGCTGGTTTGGTTTTGTTGGGATTAGTTGTTTGCAGCCCAGGTTTGGGTTCAGTTAGTTATTCAAAGCCCAAAGGCACAAGGTGGAAAGCCTAGTGGTACTGGTTCTAGCCTGACTTGGCATAGCCCAGGTTTGAGTGCAGTTCACAGCACAGAGTAGCACAAGCTTCTGCACAGATCTCATGCACAGAGCAAAACAGAAACACACAATTTCACACAATTAAGACTAAGTTGGTGCTCTGGCTAGCCCAGGCATAAGGTTTTTCACACACACATCAAACCTATTTATACATGCAAAGAACTAAAAACCCTAATTTACTTCAAAAACGGAAATTAAGAAATACTCTCTCACCCATACTCTCTGAATCAGTGGTCTCTTCTGTGAATTCGGCTCTGGCTTCATTACTCTAATTTTACCCTCATTGTGCTAACCTAACCCTAACCTATTTCTTTCTATCTCTCACTTAGCTCCTAGGGAAGAAGCTAAGAAAGAGCTAGAGAGCAATAGGAGGCGGAGACGGCGCTGTTGCGGATGTTGTTGTCGCTGCTGGTGGCTGAGGAAGGTGATGGTGAAGGTGGTGCTGCAACAGGGTTTGGTCGGGGAAGAAGAGAAGGAGAGCTCTGCGGCTGTCGGGTGAAGGAGAAGAGAAATAGAATAGGGTGTGTTTGGTTTGGTTGATGGGAGAATATATAGGTGGTGTGGTGTTGAGCGGGAGCATCAAGAGTTGATGTGAAGGTTGGAGCGAGCGTTGGATGCGGATGGAGCAAATCTAACGGCTCAGGATATAGGCGGTTTTGGATCCGTGTCTTGAGTCTTGGACTGCTCAAGCCCATGTCTTGTAAATGGGTTGCTTCTGATGCGCGCGCGGGCTTTGGCTTTCTGTTCCATAGAAGCTTGTCTCAAATTCTTTGCTCTTTTGGCTCCTTAGTTTCTCCGAACTTTATTTATTACCTAAAAACACAAAATTAATTAGTACAAATATTTATTCTTGAAAACTAAGAAAATACGTAATGCAGGATAATATCTGATTTCTGAAAACAAAAGATGAGCTAAATGCCAATAAATAGAGGTATAAATATGTAATATTTGGCACTCATCAGCTGTCGTTTTTTCCAGACTTGACAGCACGAGTTTTGGTAGTCTTGAGTTGTACCTCGGTGGGTATGACTGCCTTTGTCCCATACGCCAATGTGAATGGAGAAAATCCAGTGGATCTTTTCGGGGTTGTTCGATAAGACCATAAGACTCAGGGAATTCTTGACCATTTTCCCTTTGCCTTCTCCAGTAGCTTCTTAAGGTTGTCCATAATAACTCGGTTGGTCGCTTACACGCCCGTTGCTTTGAGCATAGTAAGGAGACGAGAAATTGTGGCGAATATTCGAGGCCCTTGCAAAAGTCTTTGATTACTCCCGAATCGAATCAAGTTTCCCATTGTTCGATATTATTGCGTCGGGATCCGAACCTGCAGACGATATTCTCCCATATGAACCTTTTCATATCATGTCTGGTGTGACGTGTACCGTGCCACCGCTTCGACCCACTTGGTGAAATAATCGGTAGCGGCTAGCGAATCTGACGCCTCCAGGAGCTTTGGGTAGCGGCCCGACGATGTCCAATCCCCACATAGAGAACGGCCAGGGACTAAAAACTGGATGTAATTCGTTGGCGGGTCTTTTCGGAATTGGAGCGTGTTCTTGGCATGGCACACATTTCTGCGCATATTCTTTAGCGTCTTTCTCGCATGTACGGCCGTAAATACCCCGGTAAGTATCTGTGCGCGCGACCTGCGCCTCCCGTAATGGCTGCCACAAATTCCCTCATGAGCCTCTGCCAGATTATTTGTCCTTCCTCCTGGTGACACGCATCGCAAAAATGGCTCCAAAGCTACGGGTTTGCGGTATAACAAATCCTTCGATCATTGAGTATCTCCATGAGTTCTTTTTCACCTTTGCGGCCCGGTTCTCGTTTTCGGGGGGAGTTCGCGGTTGTCGTCTTGGGATGTATGGTTGACGCCGATCTGTAATGTTTTCCACATGATTTTCTGAATTATCTCACACCGGGACTTTCAACATCCATATTCTTTGCCGATGTTCTCGGTATCCCCCTGTGTTGATGTAGCCGCCCTCTCGCCCCCACTAGCGTGTTCGAGAGCCGAACAAATTGGTCATCGGAGATGCTAGGTAACTCTTGAAATCTACTACAACGAAACGGTGGAATCGGTTCCGATCAACGGAAGAAAGATATGCCAAAGCATCTGCATGCCTGTTTTCCAATCGTGGCCTCTGCCTAATAGAAAATTGGTCGAACTCATTTGCCAGGTTTATCATATGATCCAAATACAGGGCCATTCTCTCTTCCTTGGTTTTGTAGGTCCCCAGAAACTGGTTGACCACTAGCATGGAATCGGTGACCGGCCTTCACATTCTTCGCATCTAACCTGTTTGACAACTTTTAAACCGATTATTGCAAATTCATATTCAGCTTCATTGTTTGATGCTTGAAAACCTAGCTCAGTTACTTTCTCGATCCTCGAACCTTCTGGGAGTAAGGATGACGCATCCAACTCCGGACCACCAATATTTGATGACCCATCGCAGAATCAAATCCACAATGGTTCGTAGAGCATCAATCTCCATTGCGGACTCGCCCCGATCGATCGGTGATCGGCTCTATGGGTTTTAACGGCTCATCTTCTTCGTCAAAGAACCATTTCTATATCATCCACAGGAAAATCTGCTAGCAACAGCCGGTGCGTGTCCTTTCTCTCTCATTCTGGTTTCGTACTTGATCTCATACGCCCCCAAAAATTTGACCATATGGCTAGTCGACTGGAATCATCAAAGACGCTCCAGATTCTCTTGGCGGGTATTCCGAGTATACTACGATCCGCCTTCCTTGGAAATAAGGCTTGAGGCGACGAGATGCATGGAACAGTGCAAGTGCTATCTTCTCAATTTTCTTGTACCGTGTTTCTGCCCCCGTCAAAGATTTACTGACGAAGTAAACAGGTTTCTCATGTGGATCCGTAACAAACAGCACTGCACTCACAGCGTTCTCCATTGCAGCCGGATAAACTCCAATAGGTTGTCCGGCTTTTGGACCGACCAAACCGTGGGGTTGACAAATACGCTGATCTCATCAAAATCCCTTTCACACTCACCGTCCAACCAAAATTCACCGCTTTCTTCAAAACGTCAAAGAATGGCTTGAATCGATCCGACGAGCGTGAAATGAAACGGTTTAAGGTCGCTAATCGTCCCCGCTAGCTTCGGACCTCCTTCTTCGTTCTTGGGGATGGCATTTCTCTGATGGCTCGATTTGTTCCGGATTCGCCTCGATTCCTCTCTGTGTGTCATCAAGTATCCAAGGAACTTTCTGATGATAGCCCAAATGAACATTTTGTTGGATTGAGCTTCATACGATATTTCCTTAAGATATCGAACGTCTTTTAGAGATCAAGAAAATGCGATTCTTTTAGCTGAGATTTCACTACCATATCATCGATGTATACTTCCATCGACTTCCCAATCAGATCCTTGAACATATGGTCTACCAAGTGCTGGTAGGTTGCCCCTGTGTTCTTAAGCCCGAACGGCATTACAAAGATAGCAAAAACTCCTCTCGTCGATCACGAATGCAAGATGCTCTTGATCGTCCTCGAACAAAGGTATTTGGTTATACCAGAAAACCGTCCATGAATGATAGTCTCCCATACACTGCGGTTGCATCCACCAAGTCTCTTATCCGTGGCAGCGGGTACGATCACTCGGACAAGCTTTATTCAAATCAAAAATCGATACGTATTACCTAATTTTACCATTCTTCTTCTAACAGCAGTGCGACATTTGATGCCGGCTTGGATATTGTACTCGGTCGAATAAATCCTCGCCTCAACAGTTTTTCGACTTCATAAAGAACTCCATCCTTCTTGCTTTGCGCCATATTCCCGACTTTCAGTCGAACAGATGGAAATTCTCATCGATGTTTAGCTTTGTGGCGTGCTACATTCGGATCTATCCCCTCGCATCTCAAAGAAAAACTCCTGGCGAAAACATCGGCGTTTTCCCTTAGCAACGTAATCGACTATCGCGTTCATGTACAGGCAGATCTGCCCCTACGAACATTTTTTTGTGCTCCTCATCTCCAATCTGGACCTTGATCGGTTTCTCAACCGTTGGGGGTTCACTGCGTCCCTCTCCCTATATGATTCTGGGAGGGAGAGGATTCCAGAATTGCTATTTACGCTCGACTCGCATGATCCGGTTGCCACCGACTTCTCGAATTCTTGTACTCATCCATTGCACTCTCATGACACTTATGGGCGGCCATCTGGTCGCCTCTAACTTTCACAACTCCTTCTGGGGTAATAAACTTCAGGCATTGATGAGTAGATGATGTGACTGCACCGATCTCATGCATCCAATCTCTTCCCACGATCGCATTGTAGGGTGCTCGGCAATCCAAAGAACAAGAAAGTGCCCAAGACGGACTTGTCGACCCATCAAGTATCGGTATCTTCACTTTTCCAATCGCTTTGTAACTTCGCCAAATAAACCGATAATGGATTTTCATCCTCCTCGATCAAGTCGTGTGGGAGATTCATATAGGAGTAAGCTCCAGAAAACAACACGCTCACCGAGCTTCCTCAGATCAACTAGAATCCGGTGTACACGAAACATGCCGATCCAAGCGGTTATAACGATAGCGTCATTGTGGGGAGCATATACACCTATCATGTCCGCATCGTGAGAACTCGATCTTGGTGCACCCAAGCTCCCGAAGTTTCTCGCTCCATTACCGCCGACAAAATCGATGTGATTGGTCGGGTACCATTCTTTCAACTGCCCGAGCTTCCTCCTGGTTTCGCTTCGATGCCCGTCTCGGTCATTGAATGGATCTGGCGTGGTGACGTTAATCACATGTGCGTTAATCACGTTGGTCGTGGCAAACTCGTCCGACCTTTTCCAAAGTCCTTTTTCACGTCATCGCTGGACTTCCCAAAGATCGATCATTCGCTGAATCTCGATATGTAAAGAGCGGCAGCTCGGTTTTGTGACCATGGTCTTTATGGAACTTGCGAGATTTTCTCCTATCACGTTTATGTCGTATTTCTACTGCCAAAGGACGTGGGGGCTCAAATCCTTTTGTATTTTTTCATACAAAATCAAAATCGGACTTATGCTCAATGGGTCAGCTTCATATCGTGAAATTTCGATACCCGGTCTCCATGCGTTCACCTTGATTTTTCTCTCGAACATCCCCGATAATTATGTTGTCCGTTCGAACGGTTCTTGGATTTTTCTTTCTTCCCATCGTTTTTATGATTGGGCGATTTGTGAACTTCTTCTCGATCTTTAGAATCGCCTCCACTCAGGCGTACTCTTCTACTCGATCATATAGTTCTTCCAAAGTTTTTGGTGGTCTCTTGACCAAAGAACCGTACACACCTCTTTGATCATGCTGGTAAGCCTGTTTGTATCTTTACAATGACAACTTGGTCGTTGGCTCCATCCACGTCCGCTAACTCTTGCTTGAAACGCCTAGTGAATTGTATGATGCTTTCCTCCTTCCGAATTCCTAAAAGGAACAAAAGAATGGCATCCTTTCCGGTCCACGTTTGTTGTACTTATAGTTAGAGCAAAAATCGCCGATCGACTTATGGTAAGTCCCGATCGATCAGTCTTTGAAAGTGATTGAACCACGAAATAGCTCCTCCCGTCAGGGATTGCGGAAACATTTTACACATCAACTCGTCATTGCATCGCCACAAGGACATGGCGGTCTCATAGTGTAAAACGTGGCCGATCTGGATCATCGGTTTTCTCATCGAATTCCGAATTTTGGAACCAAAAAAATTCATTGGTGGCCTGAATTCTCTGATATTCTGCTTGAAAGGTGCTCCTGCTGCTCGATGTAGCCTTTCCATCTTTTCTTCTCGGGATTGTTTTTTCATCATCACTTTTTCGATCATCTTGGCAAGATGAGCCTCTGTTATCGCGTCTAGGTCGCCATCTCGAGGAATCGCCTTCTGCTCATAATCCCGGTCCTGCGGAATATGATTATCCAATCTCATTTTCTTTCTTCGGTGCAGAGTAGTCTCTCTGCCATGCCTGCCTTGCTCCAAACGAGCATAGTAATCGTCCGAAAAGTCACCCTCGTCGTGTTGGTCTCGAGCTTCATTCTCGTCATTCCTGAGCCATTTTGAATGAGACGTAGTTCTGGCTGCGCTTTGTTGAGTTGCAGCTGTCCGATCTCCTGCTCGCCTGGGTCGTTTCGGTAATGCTCCAGTGACCAATAGATTCCTGTCTGGTCGATCAAGATTGACCACATCTCTGTTAGAATCTGCGACTTGTGGTTCAACCCGACTTCCAAGGCGTTGCCAAACAGATCGGACCCTCTGATTATTCAAAACACCAGACCTAGGCCGAGGTTGGTTTTCACGTTCTAATCTCAGTAGAGCATTCTCCTTCTCTAACTCGTCTAGCCGATTCAGAGAGTTGTTCTTCCTCTATCTCGAGTCGCGGTGCGGCCATCACGTAGATCCTGTCGAATGCGATTCCTCCTAGATGGGCTGCCGAACGCATACCCTTTGTTTCCACGAACATCTGGGTTTTCCCCATCAACGTCAATAACTTCGTTATCGATCAGACGTTGTTTTTCCTTTCTCCGATTCAGATCTGGAGCTCTGTCACGAAACGATCTCGGTCTCGTCCACGATCCAGATCTGTTGTGAGTATGATCTTGACCCCGTCTCATTTCCAATGGGTATAGCAGGTGCAGATTGAACCTCAATTTCGTTCCTCTCAATTTCGCGTCTCCTGCGTGGTTGGGAATTGCTGTTAGAATCAGACCTTCGTGCAGTCTGTCTAACTATTGCCATAACTCGATTTGGTAAAACTCGATAATCTTTTCTCGAAACCCTTGGTCGGCGCCACTGTTTGTAAGGTAAAATTCCTCCTACCCCAAACACAGAAATATGTATAATGATTTTGCTGATAATTGATTCGTGAACTGGATCTTCAATTGAATTATGGAGAAAGGGGGGTACATGCAAAAAACCCTCCGATGCTAAAGTCAGTAATGGATTTTTCACAGGAGATTTTGGTGTGGAAGATTGCTTCCCTTTTTGGGTTTATCCACCCTTTATTTATATGACTGAATTTCAGTTTATTTCCTTTGATTTTATGGCGTATATTGATTGTCAGAATCGCCCCTCGCATGCCTCCCAAAGAAGAATCGGCATTGGATCGGTCCCGCATGCCGCATGTGATAACTGGCCATCTTTGATGGCTTCATGGCTCTAGTGTAACTGACCCT
The DNA here is from genome assembly GCA_023531295.1 of Papaver armeniacum. Lineage (NCBI taxonomy): Eukaryota > Viridiplantae > Streptophyta > Magnoliopsida > Ranunculales > Papaveraceae > Papaver > Papaver armeniacum. The sequence goes on along the minus strand of JAJJWW010006530.1, from coordinate 11,759 downwards.
TGCATGGCTGTTGGAATGTTGTAGAAGCAAAGTTTACAGTGGGGCGCAGAATCCGTTAGGCAAGCAGAATGGGGCGGAATCATCCGAGGGCTACGGAATTATGTTTGCAATTCAAGCCACCGAAACATAAAAACTGCCGATTTTTTGCCGATTAATCGCCCTGATTGCCGCCGGCTTGGGCCGCCGGCGGAAGTTGGTGACGTGGCACATAGTGCTGACGTGGCATCATTTGCTGACGCGACGACTGCCACGTCATCGTTTGTGTTGACGTGGCATCATTTGCTGACGTGCCACCTGCCACGTCATCTTGCCTGGTGACGTGGCATCCATTTGCTGACGTGGCATCTGTTTTGCTGACGTGTTATGTTGGTGACGTGGCACCTCTGATGACGTGTCGATGGTGACGTGGAACGCTTGTGTTTGTGAAACTTTTTAGCCCATGGGCTTGTACATGGGGTGTTTGTTAGGCCTAGTTAGCCATTTTTGGGTAAACAAGGGAAGCACCTTAGGCCCAATGAACCCTCCTTAGCCACTAGCAGGAGTTTTGGAGGCCTAAGTTAGCCCATTTATTTGTGTAGAATATTAGGGGTACAAACAACTAGTTATGATGAAAAGGCTTTTGAAGACATAATTGTTTGTTGTTGATCTAGTGATGTAGAAGCTGAACACATGAGGTTAAAACTAAATTAATCTAAAGACAAAGTTGGAGATTACCAGCAGAGACTCAAGTTTTAGTTTATGAGGTAAGAGATTCCAATCCAAAATAACCAAACTGGAAATTGGAATAACTAAGAGCTCAACCCCAAAACTGAGTTTTAGATCCAAAATCATGCTTAATCCTCTTGACGACGTTGCAATACTAGCATCAGGATCAAATACAACTTCACACTACTAACCTTCAGTAATTACAATTGCATACTAGTTATATGAAATATTTGAAAACAAACTCTATAAGCAGCATTGATGAAATAATAAGAACTCAAACCTGTTGAGATGTACACACCAACTCCAATACGAAAATCAACCTCAGAAACATCATTTGAAAACGCAAAATTCTTCAACACATAGGTGAGAAATTCCTTGAAGTAAGATATGGGACCAATAACTTCCCAATCTTCTGATGAATCCAAATCGGTGGAACGACTTTAATTTTTCGCCCTAACTAGATCTTGGTGTAGTAGACTAGAAAACGCCGGACTATCTCTAAGATCGGAATCAAGAACGATTTATCTTGATGAAGAAATTAGCGAAAAAACAAGCTAATTATGATGGAAATCTTTGTTTGAAGGTGAAATTGGAAGATGTTGTGGTAATAACTCTAGATCTGAGATTTAATTCTTTGTAAGATGAAGAAAAATTTGTTGATTTTTGATGTAGAACAATCAGAGTTGTTGATGAACAGCAGCAGGAGATGAAGATTCAAGTTGAATTAGTGGAAAAATTGGATCGATACTCCTAAGAATTTGATTCTTAGGTCTGATACCATGATAAAATTCAAATGAATTGAATGTATACATTGTATTTAGATGGTTTGAATCAATGTTTTGATTAAGAGAAAGATAATTTTTACAGAGGCAGAGAAGAGATTATCTACTCAGACTCTTTCACAAACTCTCATTCCCTCTTACACCTCTCACACACATATAGTTCGCTCGCTTACAATAATCATATATTTAACTCTATATTACATGTTATTAAAAAGAAGATCGAACACTCAATACAAATGTTAGGACATCCAGCAGAGTCTCGTCCCTTTTCAAGACTTCTAGCTACATGTAAGTAGCATTTGAATTGCATGTACAAACAAATAAGAGATTCATTAGTGATCACTCATCTTTTTCTTGAATGTTGCTGATGAGTTGCAGTGGTCTTTAAAAAACTCCAAGTATTTTTATGTCAGTTCTGTTTATGACAAGCTTTCCTTGGATAATACCTCGGTCTACAATGGTGCAATATATTCAAATTTATATGGACACTAAAGTACCCTCCAAAAATCAGTTTCTTTTTAGGCTCATTGCTCATGGAAGACTTCCTACAAGAGATATGTTAAGAAGAAGAATTGTGGTGCAATGTCCCTAAATGTAATATGGCTTTTTGATAATCCTATGAATGTTTGTGATGCTCTACAAGCTTGGCAGTTAAACCAACATAGTCAAGCCTGTTCGATTGTTTGGGATTTGATTCCAGCTGTTATCATTCGAAGCTTGTGGAAAGAAATAAAATCAGAGTGTTCTAGTAATGCAAAAGTTGTCGCTAACAAAGCCATCTTTTCACCGGTCAAAAAGAAAAACAAAAACAAAGCCATCATTTCAAAATAAATAGAATCGGTGGTATAATTATATCATCTCTTTCTCGATCAATATAATATTTTTATTTGCCGAACAAAAAAATAAATAAAACAATGACCACCCATGATATTCCAGGCAATTGGAATCCTACTTAGATCAAACTAATTAACGTTTGTGTTCCACTTTATTTTCTCTGAGCACTTTCAATATTGTTCCAGAAATTGAAACGTTTGCAGTTATACGTTTGTCGCATGACCTAATTTTTTTTTTTTGGTAATAAAGATCTCATAAAAAGATTAAGGAAAGTTACATAATGTCTGGGGTTGGTTGCATTCACTGATATGCAACCTGTCCCGGTTGAGTGCTCTGAAAATAAAAACAGGGGGAGAACCATAGAGTTCACAGGTTGTTGTTGCTTTGGACATCTGCCCCAAATCAATAGCTGACTGATTGGCTCTCTTAGTTACAATACTTAAAAGAAAAGTTGTATCACTTATATTTTCTTCGATAATTGTTTGTTTACTAGCATATAATCTCGTTAAATCTTGCCAAGAAATGTTGTTTGGAGCTCCACTTATCATCCAGTAGAGATTGTTGCAGCTGGTTTCAATTTGAATGTTTGTGGCTTCGAGATGAACTCTCCAATTCCAAGATTCCACTGCTGCTAACACCTCACCTTCCTCGCTAGTTTGCGTTTGGGATGTTTTCCGCATCACCTTCCTGCACATACCCAAATTATCACGTAAAACAATAGTATAAATAGAAGTGTTAGTATTGATATCCCAATAAGAGGAAATGTTCATTTTAACTGCCCCAGGCATGGGTGCGATCCGGTCATTTACTTCCTTAACCATATTGATGTGGCTAGAGTGATTAGGTTGGTGCTCCACTTTCCTCGCTTAACGATTTTCTTCTCAAAAACGAACTGCATTAAGATGGACTTGTCTTGGGTCTTGTTGAATTCCTTCAAAATTCTTATCACACCATGCCTTCCATATATGGCACACTATTGAAGCGCAAAATGCACTCCAAGACCCCCTGTCTGTACACCAACCTATAGGAGCGTTATGCTAACTATCTATCCATTCACTCACTGAATGTAAGGAGTACCCTGGCGGAAATGGGTTTGAATGAGAAGCAAACCACACACTTCTTGCAAACGGACAGTTAACAAGAATATGTTCAAGCATCTCCCCCTGTTGTGAGCAAAAAGCACAAACATTTTGGATATCTACATACCTTGCTAGACTATCCGCCGTAACTACCATGTTTTGCCTACATTTGTATACGAATAATTTTAGGTGAAGAATCTGGCCTCCATATTTGATCCCATATAGAATTCTGAATTTCCTATTGGTTTCTAATCGCATTGTTCAAGGATTTCGTCGAGAAATTTCCATCTTTCCTTTGTGTCCATCTAATTATATCATTTTTAATCATATTCACAGTAACCATTAGGATTGCATTTACTGTATTAGGGTCAAAGATGCTTTGGAGTAAGTTAATATTCCACGAGCAAGAATTAGGAAGGAGAAGATGAGAGACTAGGTAAACATTAAGAGGCAGTACAGTTGGAGACAATTCCCTGTCCATGGGAATCCAGTTATCTTCGATGATATGGACGGAACTTCCATCCCCTATTTCCCAAAAATAGTAAGATTTAATTCGAGTTAAACCTTTTTGGATACAGTCCCACATCCAAGACCCTATTTTCGTAATTTTTGTATCAAGAGAGTGTCTACAGTTTCTAAAATATTTTGCTTTGAGCGTAACTGCCCAAGGGGCATCTTGATTTTTCAACAAATTCCAAGCTAATCTACCTAGTTGTGCCAAGTTATTAGCTTCAATTTCTCTAAAACCTAGGCCACCTTTATTAATAGACTTGCATAGAGCTATCCAAGCTATTGGATAAAAGACTTTTTTTACCTTCCCTCTTTCCCCACCAAAAGTCTCTTTGTAGGGAAATGAGTTGGTCAGTAATATTCTTAGGAATCTTAAAACATCCCATTTGATAAATGGGGAGAGTTTCAAGAATGGATTTGACAACTACAGTTCTTGCCGCTTGAGAGAGTGTTCTTCCTCTCCAATTTTGCAATCTGCTTCTAAACCTAGCAACCATCGAGACAAAGCATGAGATTTTAGAGCCAAAGATGAAAAGAGGAGTACCCAAGTAAGAGTTAGAAATGTTGATCTTTTGAAATTTTTAGGATTTTCATTATCATTTTGCCAAACTTATTAGGAAACTTACGGCTAAAAATATTCCAGACTTCTGGAAATTTATCAACTGCCCAGGGGCACTACTAAAGATATTGATCACTTCTAGAATGTTCTTTGCGACTACTAGAGTAGCCTTAGAAAACAGGATGCAGACTTCCAGGTGTTCTTGTTATGAACACCTGATTAAACCCTTTGTTATCACGTAGGGTTGATGGATGCCAGCTCAATTTTGTTTTCTTAATAACTCACATGATCCACGCATATGCCCATCTAATTATTGGCATGGAAAAGATATTGTGTATTCCTACGATCCCTACGTAGCTAACGGCGATCTCAAAATAGCGACATTGGGGGTGCATGCGTGGCATCATGGTTGATTTTCCATTTTGTTTTTATTATCATAACAGTTAATTCTCATCAACCGTAAAGAAACGGCAAAAAGAAAGTCATAATCTATTGCCGCCGCTGATCTCAATTGACAAACACAATCCATTTATAGATTCTTCTTTTTCTTTCTTGTGAAGGACTCGAATATCATTTATCATCCACTTGACTTTTGAGTCAATTACAGCTAAAACCACTCGTTAATCATTTTCATATGCCACAGTAGTACAGTATATTATCCATAAAATCACCTAATGTGTACTACATTCACATGTATGTAACACATCTTGAACTACATACAATAAAAACTCCATATATTGATACTCCATATATTAATAAACTCTATATATTAATAAAAAATTATGGTCCCAACTTGGGCCAGATTCTAAATAAGTAATAAACTCACATTTTAATATTAATAGATTTTTCTAGTCCCACCTTAATGAATTTACCTCCATATATTAATAAAATCAACATAATAGGAAAAATTATAGATCTTGTTACATCAAAATTTAAGATGAAAAAATATTTATCTATAGTTGTTTGAGAAAATGATGTAATTTTTGGATTGTTATGACATCTTTTGATTTGCGTATGGGTAAGACCTCGTTCTATATGTGCACCATCTTGTTGAAGCCAAAACATTTCCAACTTGTCAAGCATGTTTAAAGCTTCTTGGCATGAAACTTTTGGTATCTCCGTACTATCATCATCGGGATTATCTGCCTCCGCTTCTTGTCTAATTCCATCGATTATTTCTTCTTCTTGAAGCATATACGACTTGTTGCTCATTGGGATGATTAAGGAAGACGTCCATATCCATTTGATTAGTGTAGTGCAAACTGTTCAATTTGATTACTCATAAGTATCTTTTAACCATTTCGCAAGATCTTTTTTAAGTCCAATTTGGATGTGATTTTTTTCTTCTTCACAATTCTATACGAATTTTATCACTCATATGAGTTCTTTTCCTAACATTGGATGACATTTTGATTTGGTTGAGAAGAAGAGAATATTAAAAATAATGAATTATCTTCTAATATATCTAGTACTATTTCTAGTGTAGAGAAAACTTTAAAAATTCTTAATAGGATATATTATTCAATATATTAAAGGATATAAAAGATATATATATATATCCTTCACATAAATGATACATTATTAAATATATGTATATACATTATCCAATATCATTTACATAGCAAAACAAAAAAAATCATCTTTTTTTTGGTATACCTCTCTATATTAATAAACTCCATATATTAATAATTTTGTAAAGTCCCAAGGTTATTAATATATGGAGTTTTTACTGTATAATCGAAAAAGCAAAAGAAAACTTCCGGTTGGAAGATTCCTATTCCGGATATTATTTACTCCCTCCGTCCCTATTATATAGGCGGAATATTGGATTTTTCTAGTCTCATTAGATAGGCGGAATTCTAATTCCAAGATACTTTTTGACATATATACCCTTATTTATGTTGTATGAGAAATTGTATTGAGAATAAGACAAGGGGTATAAACAAGAAAAAACATGAAAATTTATAAAATCCATGCATTTTCTTAATCTAAGAGATTTCATCTTCTCCGCCTATATATTAGGGACTGAGGGAGTATGTAGCACCCCAATCATCTGATTTTTTGATATCAAATTTGTTTATATTTGGTTATAATTACTTATCATCCAACATGTTTTGTGCAATAAGTAGAACGCAAATGGTTGGTGGTGCTTTCACTTCTCGGTGCGTGAATTTTAGCATTACGTAAATGACGACATCCCCCAGGGCCGGCATTTGATCTTATCGTAAATACAGTTGAAAAGTGTTATCAATGTCGTTTCTTTTATATTTTTTTATACGTGCGTGAAGTTGTAGGACATTTTCATGTTTTTAAATTTTTGGTCCACCAAAGAAAAAGAGCGAAAATGACTTCCCTAGTGGAATTAAATTACTATCACAAGTTCATAACCCCAATCGTGAAATGGTTTAGGATTCTTGGTTTAATAGAACCTGGCTAAATTGGGGCCTATGGATTTTTTTCATCCACCCCATAAAGAATAATAAGGAGTGTCTAAATTTGATGAAACTACTATTTTACCATCTATCAAATATTAATACTACTAATTTGTCCCCATCAAATCCTAATCATAAAATTAAAAACTAAAATCAAAATCATAAAACTAAAATCATAAATTTAAAAACTAAAATCAAAATCAAAATCATAAAACTAAAATCATAAAATTAAAAACTAAAATCAAAATCAAATTCATTTCCATCTCCACTTCAACTGATTCTTCTTCTTTTCTTCTTCTCAACCCAATCCTATAAACTAGGTTTTAGTAACATAAAATTGCTCAAAAATTGGAAATTTTGAAATCAAATTTTTTCGGTTTATCGAAATCGGTTAACTTTAATGTATATGTGATCCGATTGCAAATAGAAACGGTTTATGTTCATGCCCACAAAGACCGATTGTCCTTGATATGTTTTCTCGGTTCGAGAAATTTGAACCGTAATCGGATTACATTAGCACTTATAAAAACCGATTTGTTGATGTATAATGTTAGAATCGATTTTATATGTGTGTCGAGTAAACCGATTGTTGTTCTCAATTTTTCAGATCTTTTTTTTTTTTGTTAGAATCGGATTACATGAGCATTCTTATAAACCGATTCTTGTTGTGCAATGTCGAATCGGTTTTTACATATGTATCGTAAACCGCTCGTTAACCAATTCTTGTTTTAGGTTAATACTCGATCATAAAATGAGTATGAAATCATACTCGATTTCATTTCGATTACAAATGAAAAAATAAAATAGTTCCGTATGATTTTACCCAATTTGAAAACGAGTATAACTTTATACTCGAATCGAAAGCGAGTATAACTTCATACGCCAATTGAAAGCTTGAGTATAACATCTTAAACGATCCGAGATTGAGTATGAAGTCATACTCATTTTTAACTCGGGTATAAAATGAATTTTGATTTTTATTTGATGTTTAACAACACATAATTCACAGATAAAAAGAAAACATTTACCCACAATCGGTTTATGTTCATGCCCATATAAACCGATTCGGATAATCGGTTGATACTAATGAAAACATATCTGATTCTAAGTTGGTGTTCTTCAAAAAATTTCAAAATTTCAAATTTTTTTCATGTTCAGATGATTCATTAACACACGTTAATTTCACATCTAACACTATATTTTACCACTAATCACCGAATTAACACTAATTAATTAGAGGGTAAATTTGTCATTAAAAAAATATTTGGTTAAGGGGCTTTTCATTTTACTTCAAAATATCTCTATTTTGTCACGTAGTGATAGGCCCCAATTAATCCTTATAGGTCCCAATTTAGCCAGGTAATAGAAGTAGTCTTTTTTTCGTGTGACATTCTACAAACAAAGATAAAAAGTACTTTGAAGAAAAATGAAAAAGTGTGTTTGAGTCATGACTTACCCACAGGTTGGGGAAGAAAATGTATATTCCGTGGAGAAAACAACCTGGACTAAAAGTGATAATGTGAAAGTGACCAAGCAAGTTCTTTAATCCATTCTTTGGGAAACATTTTTTCTTCATTTGTTGGGTGGTCCTTAGTTAATTTGTTGTTAATAATAATAAAAGAAATCAATTACTATGTTTAAAAATGATCAATTTATTTGACAATTAGCTGTGGAAGCCGAATTGTATTTGACAAATATACACCTTAATCGCGGTATTGTTGTTTCCTTGTTGCTATACCCGGCGTGTCGCAATGCTCTCCAAGTCATAAGTGGGATTTGATCAGAAAGACGTGGAGTTTATCATTCTCCAAGTCGATAAAGCATTAGATTAGCATCAAGAGAAAAGAAACTAGTGGCCAGTGGCCACGAATGCAATTCCAACTGTCTCTTTTACAACCAAATACAATTGGATTATGCATTTGTGATTTGGACACCCCATGAATCCTTTACGATCATGTAGGGCTGAATGGATGCCATTGTCACGGCATCTCACTGGATAGACAGCTAAGTTATGTTTTGTTAATAACCCACATGATCAATGCATGCCTATGTGTATCTCAACTTATTTGCATGGAAGAGATTTTGTGTTTCCTACCTATTTTTTCAAAATGCTATAAGAGTGGTAGTATATGTACTGTGGTATCACTAGTATATACGGTCCGCCTGGACTATTCCCATTGATTTGGTTGAGCTTATTTCATGAGTGGGGTGGTGGGACTTTAGCTAGCCACATAGTAGATCGGTTTCTTCGTAGGACTGTAGCCACCCCCAGCAGGGGCGGAGCCAAGAATTTTGTTATGGGGTGCAAAATTCTCTAAGGGATGCACAATATTTTTAGGGGTGCAAAAATGCAAACATAGGCTTGGATATAGGATTTTTTTCTTCTAATGGGCCTAAAATAGGTTTTGGAGCCAGCTGGGCAGGGGTGCACTAGATGGCTCCGCCCCTGACCCCCAGTCACCAGCTATCATACGGTTGTTTGTTATGCAACATCTCTTGATAAACCACCTAACTCGGGACCCTTGAATATTTGGGATTGGAAGTATTTCATTTTTCATGTCTGGTAGCTTAACCAAATAGTTTTCATACCATCAATAAAAATCGAAGCAAAATAAATTTGTTTCACAATAATTTATTTTTCGTTTTTAAAAGACACTTTTAAACTTTATTTCCAATGATTTTCTTTTTTCATAAAAGAGGAGAACCCTCGGAACATTACATAATATGATAGCCGATTATGAAAATCGGTTACATGATTTTTCAAGATCACTACACAATTATCATATCCATAGTATCTCCACCAATTCTTGACTAACCATCCTAAGTTTGCAAACTTTAAAATCTTTTCAGAAATCCCAAAAGACCAACAAGTATCACATGGCCTAATTAGTTTTGAATCAAAACTAATTTTGTTGACTGCGCAAAGCAGTGGTTGGATCAAATCCAACCCCGTGATTCAAGAGTATGTAAGCTAGGCTTACAGCTAAGGTTTTTATAGTAACAATGTCTTACAACTAATTCAAAGTAACATGAGCAGTAGCAGGGTATTACGTAACATGAGCAAAAGAAATTGAGTCTTTGGTAACGGGAAGCAAGAATCGAGATTTCTTGAATCGGTTTTTTTGAAGTATGTCCGGATGAATCGGCGACTCAAATAAGGAGTCTTTGTAACAAATGCTTGATATAAATGATGAACTTGTAGATGATCTTGATATTCCTGTTTTTGCCTTTGTTTTCTTAGTTGTTGATGTTCTTGTTGCTTGCTCAATATCTTCGGTAGCCAATAAAGTTGATATTTATAGAAGATCATACTCCTGCCAGAAAGTTGTTGCATCAAAGATGGGGTGACAATCTGTTAAAGCATGGCTCGGTTGAACCCACCAAGCGTTGGTATGTCAAGTTTGGTTGTCATATTTTTGTGAATCAAAACTCATGTTAAGAGTCGTTTGATTATGTACAAGAGTTAAACTTCGTATAGGTTAGCTTAAAAGTATTAGGATATGAGACATTACAAGTATTGCGAAGACTTGAAGATGTGAAGAAGCAAGGAGCTACAACGACAACAATCATCCTTCCACTTGAGATTAGTGATATTTGACTTGAACTGTTTCATTCCCTAATGTATCTTTTAAGTCGTGCATATTGAAAACATAACTGCGAAACATATTTGAACTCTAGATAGACATAGTATTAAGGAATACAATACGAGGTTTATTGCTTAACCATTAAACTTTGTAGATAAGACATCGCCATAATCATTTGAATGTTATTGTGATTATGTATGGGTATAAGGTGAGGATTTCATCTTAGGGAACAATGTTTACATGTGTTCTAAGGAAGTAAGTTCATAAACTTGTTTGTGAACCGAAAAGGAAATTGCAAGGTGTTATTGGTTTTGTTATTCATTGCATATCTTATGAACAACCAATATGTGTGATAGAGTATAACCGCTCACAACTTGTTGTGTTCTTGGTAGAACTGTTCACAAAGGCCTGACTTATGTATTGGTATAAATTTATTAGTAAAACCGATCTTAAGTAATCACTTGTGGTATGATCGGATTTTGTATGTCTGACCTTGTAAGGGAAAGGGAACCGATCCTAGTAAGGGAAAGGGAACCGATCCTAGTAAGGGTGCAAGACATCAAAGGAACCGATCTTGTATGGGGTGCAACAAGGTTTATAGCAGAAAGGGGAACCGATCCTATGGACATGTGCAACACATATAAGTTAGATACCATATATATGTGGGGAACCGATTCTAGTACCTAGTCAACCGAATTTTTGGGAAGCTAGTGTGACTATGCACAGTACTCACATGGAGGTAGAACCGAAACTTGTTTTGGTAGAACCGTAAACCCATGATTGTGATTGAATGTCGGTTCAATCAATCACATAGTTCTTGAAAGTCGTCAAGAACCAATTCTAAACTTGTTTGGAAGTGTGGAAAATCGGTTTCAAGTTTGTAAGTGTGAAAGAGAACTTACAAAGTTAAGATGTCGACAAACTTTGAACACGTCTTTGTGAATGTTTATTTCTATAATTGTTCAAAGATATTCCTAAACGGCTAAGGGAAGAGAATCCCAAGATCGAAACATATGTAAGTTATGAATCTTTTAATTAAGGTTATTAATTTTATTTTGCAGGGAAATTACAGAATTAGTAGTGTGCATTTACTAATTAGATTTTCGGAGAGATTTCGATCGTTATTTTTGGACAGAGCATTTCCAGAAATTATGAAAACCGAATCTGTGCTTTTATGAATATCTTGAGAATATTTTCGGTTTTTGAAATTCCTTGGTGTCCAAACTTCCTTGTCTATAAATACACAAGTTTGCCTTTCTAGCAAACTTATCCTT